>JAODUG010004419.1:0-10594 GCA_027564795.1 Aphredoderus sayanus
TGTAGAATTAGGTTTAGCGCCTTCTATCTGCCACAAAGAGCTAGTGATTTGGGTCAGTTTGACCCAAAGGACATTACGAGGGTTAACTCTTATTGTCCTTAGAACGTATTCAACCTACTCCACTCTCTCTCACCAGGGGCCCAGCCAGCCTATATCTCCATTTAATTACTCAGATGAAATAGTTGGTAAAATGTTAGCTTGAAATAACCCAATGAACTGCAACCTGACACAACTCATCTGGGAAACTAAGTGGAAACCTTGAAACTGGATCACCACATTAAGTCTGCAGTAAATAAAATACAGCATTAACAATAGCAAGCTGTGGGAGATGTGGCCACACTTTAACCCTCGTAATGTACTCAGAAATCTAGTTTTTGGAACTTGGAGAATTAGGTTTAGCGCCCTCTATCTGCCACAAAGAGCTAGTGATTTCGGTCATTTTGACCCAGAGTACATTACAAGGGATATATTAGCCAACTAACCTCACAATGCTTCCAGTTGTGGCTTGAACTGTAAATTGCCTTAAACTATAAATGTGAACGGATATCACTGTTGTCAAATTGAAATAATAATTAAAAAAATGCTACCTTTAATGCCCCACCCACAAGTTTACATTTTATAAATCAGAGGATGGAGGCATGTTGTGCCCTTTTAATACAACTTTTCACACATTTAATGCGAAGGCCCGTATTTTATGGTTTGTGTTGGCAGTAAATCGATAAATCACAGACCCCTGCCTTAACAATATATGAAACACACAAAAAGGCAAGATATTTTCGTTGTTGGCAAATGCAACATATTTCTTTATTAATGGGTAAAGCATAGAAAAAGAAAACATTAGCTTTGTCCTGGTTTAAAAATATGAAGAGGGTTTCTCTCTCTCTCTCTCACAAACAAGACAGGTATATTGAGAGAGCCAACCCCAATAGAAATCAGTGCAAATATACTCCTCTGGGATAATAACAATAGTTTTGTAACAAAAATGAAAACGACAATAAAGAACAACAGCGTAAAGTGCATGGTTTGAGAATCAGCCCTCCCTTTGTAGATTTTCGAACCAGGTGTGTCTTTGAAACCCTGAACAGGCAGAGAGGGCCACGCACTGAAAACCCACTGGAAAAGAAGGGTCACGTACAAAATGGTACACACACACACACACGTTCAGCCTTAGTCTGAACATTCATATTTCTCGACTACATACAAACCCATACTACCACAAACACACCCGTGGCGGTGTGATTCCAGTCTCCAGTGGCATACATGCATATAAAAAGGCTCCACATTTATCACCGACTTGCACTTTTACCCAGGCTTGCTTTAGAGGTTCCGTGGCTTCTACGTCCGCTACTCAACACAGGCAAACAGCACGCGCCATGACAACCGCCCTGTGTCCTTTCCACAGTTCCAGTGGTGTGTGTTGCAGTCTGCTGAGGTTACATGGTGTTGTACAGCGCCGTCCTCTGTTTCTTCTCCGAGGGCGCTTTGCGAGCGCGCCTCCACGGGTGGTGCCCCCTGGCCTGCTGGCGCACCGCCGGCTCCTCGCTCTCCCCCGGGGGCGGAGAGGAGGAGGGCTCCCGCGGCCGCCTGCCGCCCTGGTGGGACCAGCTGGTCTTGTCGATGCGGGGCATTTGAACCAGCACCCTCTGCTTCTTCCAGGCCTCGTCGGGGCCGGAGGACGGGCGCGGGGGAGGGCGGGGCGCGGGCCGGGGGTCCCGGGGGAGGTCCAGGTCCCAGTCGCTCAGGTCGTTGGCCGACAGCTCCAGGCGGTCCAGCTTGGCCAGGGAGGCGGACCTCTTCATGAGGGAGGGCGGGGTCAGGCCCGCCTGCCGGATGAGAGCCTCCAGCTGCACCGCCCTCTGCCAGCCTGCCGGCTGCCGGAGGCTCCTCCCCTGCCTCGCCCTGGCGGGCCCCACCGCACAGTCCGTGTCCATGGCCTCCCTCGGCCCGTTGCCACCCCCCCCCGAACTTCCTGGCGTCTCCACGGCGCCACCCGCCTCTCGGAGGAAGGCCTGCAGCTCTCTGAGCGTCTGCTGGATCCTCTCCAGCTCCTGGCTGCTGCAGGCCAGGGCCGCCCTGGCCCCCCTGGGCCCCCCGTCCGTTTCAGACTCCTGGGCTGTCACCCCCTCCAGGGTCAGCCGGCTCTGGGGCCGGCTGTTGCAGAGGGGCTGGTGTTGCCCTGGCGACCGCAGACCGTTGTGAATCGGCCCTTGCGTCGGTGTGCGGGGCGGGGAGGGGGGGGAGGAGCTTCCTGATGGATTGGGGGCGCCCCGTGGCCGGGGGAAGACCGGGGGCCGCGGGGGGGCGGGGGCGGAGCCTGAGGGGAGTGCGTGGGGCTCTGTGTGGCTGGCCCCAGCCTCGGCAGACACGGCCCCTCCCTGAGAAATGGCGGCGCTTGGGGCGCACAGGGGGGACCTGAGGAGGGGTAGCTCGGCGCCGGGGGAGTGCAGAGGGGAGCGCTGGGCCGGTGGAGGGGCAGCCATCTCCAGCTCCTGCCTCAGCCTCTGCTCCAGCTGCTTGGTGGCCCGGCGCACCGAGCCACAAGGCCAGTCGGCCGGCGGCGTGGAGGGAGGCTGGGGGGACGACGGCGGGGGCGGGGTCAAGCAGCCGGGGGTCAGGCAGCCGGGGGTCGGCCCGCTACTCTCTCGCTCCTCCTGGGGCTCCGCTTGGGCTGCCGGAGGGCTCCTGGGGCTCACAGGGGCAGGCTGGGATATGGACTCAATCTCCGTGACGATGTGGCGGACAGATATGCCGTTGTCATGGTGATGGGAGGGGTGGGTGTGGTCAGGGCTGACAGGGCTGAGGCTGTCGTCAGAAAATGGAGAGCTCTGAGGAATAGAGGAGAAGAAGATGTCAGAACTTTCCAGTACCATTTGGCATTTGGTCGCTACAGTGCAGACAATAACAGGAATTTAAATAAACCATATGGTAGACACACACATATATAATTACAGACGGAGAAAAGCCAACTGAAAGATATGAGACAAAGGTGTGAAACTGTATTCAATTACTCCCAGTAGACTATTCTTTAACCTTCCAGCAGGTGTCAGTATAATCAGTGCTAAACAGCTCCAGAGAGAAATGTGCTGTCTATTATGTTAATTAGCACCTCAATACTCCATTGACAGTCCAGAGTTCCAGGTTGATTAATCACTTAATGCCTGAGCTGGGTGCCAGCCACAGAATTACAATGGCAGAGAGCAGATGTGCGTCATATTTCACATTCTGATTAAAACAGTGAACCAAATGTTTCTAAGGGGACAGGCTACAGTAGCCTATGGCAACTGCGGCAACACAGGTGTATTATTCAGGTCACTGTGTACATCTGAACCATTCAAGTGGAATTTACCTGGAAAGCTATTTAACGTGCTTTTCAGGTGCATTACCAAACCCCCGGCTGCTCACCTTCTCATCCTCTGCCTCCGTCTTGGGTGTCATGTCTCCGCGGCCCTCTAGGGACAGCTGCGGCAGCATCCTCTGCTGGGCCAGGCCCACAAACTTCTCCCTGGCGCTGAAGAAGTCAATGCTGTCCGCACCGCGGCCGGAGGAGCCCGCCGGGTTGTTGTTGTCGTCGTGGGCCCCCGGGGAGAGCGGGGACAGAGGGGAGAGAGGGGAGGGGGGGCTGAGGGGGCTCAGAGACAGGGAGCGCTCAGAGTCGCTGGAGCCCTCCGCCGAGCTGCTCCGCTGGGCCAGGTCCAGGGACAGCCCTCCAGGCCGGTGTGCCGGCGGGGGCCCCAGGGAGGCCTGCTGGGGCTGGGGGGTGGGGGGCAGCACGTGGAGCGTCGGGGGCGGGTGGGCTACGGCCGCCGCCACGCCGACCGCCACAGGCACCACCGTGGCCGCCCGCGGCCTGGGTGGGGAGAGGACGAGGATGGGGTCCTGGGAGGCGCGGGGCGTGGCCGGCGGCAGGGAGGCGGGGTCCTGGGGCTCAGCAGTCAGGGCCTGCAGCACTGCCATGCCCAGGAGCTGCTGCAGGGAGGGGGTGCTGGCGTTGTTGTTGTGGGGGTCTGAGTGGGAGGCGGGCTTACACAGGGGCTCTGGGTGATCCGACAGGTCGCTGTCCGAGTGGCAGCGCCACAGCTTGTTGTGCCTCTGTTTGCTGTTGAACACAATGATGAAGTATGATACCAACACAACCCCAACACTAGCCAACATGAACACTACAGGCATACTGGTGGTCTTCTGTGATTGTGAGTCAATGTGGGCTAGGGAGGAGAACACACACCTCGCCAGCAGAATGCCCTGGTACTCCTCCAGCTGTCTCATGAAGGACGGGTTAGGCTTGGTGACTGCTCGTCTTTCCTTGACGTAGTGGAAGGCCGTATCCAGGTCCCAGCCATACTCCTTCATAGCGTAGGCTATGACGGTGGACGCAGAACGACTCACGCCCATCTTACAGTGTACCAGACACTTGGCACCAGCTTTCCTAATGGAGACAGACAGTGTCACAGGAGTGGGCACATTTACAACACAGTAAATCACTCTTTATTATGCAGGCAAGGCTGCTGGAATCAACACAGAGGGGGCAGCAGTAAAGAGCAGATTACAGTTTAATGGGATTATGCATATTACCAAGTATTTGATTTAAAGCTTTAGCTGGGAAAACTGAGGTGAGATTCACCAGTGCATGATGGGACATGAGACAGTGTGTGTGTCCCTACTTGGCCTTGGTGATGAACTTAAAGGTGTCGTTCCAGTACTCCAGCAGGTTGGTGGTCTCCTCGTCGTACACGCGGATGTTGTGGTACTCAAACATGCCAGGGAAGAAGTTGTCAATCTCCCTGGTCACGTTCAGGATGTAGCGCACTCTGGATATGGAGAGAGGAGACGGGTGACCTCTTGACCTCGCGATGGATTCTTGTACATATTGAATTCCTGCTGCATTAAATCAGTTCTTCCTCTGTGGTGTGTTCTGTGGTGCGTTTAGGTAGTAGATAACTATGCACAGAAAACACATGCGGGTGCCGGCAATGGGAAGATATTTGACAACTACACAGGTATTTCAATACTTTTCACATGTGACAAGCTGGTTATGTGATTGGAGGGAGTTTGAATCTGTCTGAATTTGTTTTATTATACTGCATAGTTACTATATTATGGTGTGCAATGCTAATAGTGCTCCCCACTCATGCCAGATTTCACTTACCCACTATTGTGCAGCTCCTCTAGGTTAGAGGCATTCCATTCAGAGCCCTGAAGACCAGAAAGGTACAGAAGGTCAATACACACACACACACACACACACACGTACCTGTAGCTTAAAGAGAAATAAGTCAGTCATGAAACAGAACCTTTGAGAGCAATGACACTACATACACAATCTACAAATATAATGCTATAGTAACTTAACATCGCATAACAACATAACAATAATAATCAGCTTCTGAAATGTGTCCAACCTTTCTCCAAAATTTACATATAGACTCAAATGCCTAACTTCCCAAATCTAAACTCTGTTTTGGCCTTTAGTAAGCAGTGAGAAACTAAATCCAGAGCACAGAATGGTGAGGGCTGGCGTATTCTTACAAGGAAGACATGGTCAAAGATCTCTGTGGGGCTGTCCATCTGGCCCAGGATGACAATCATCTCCTTGTCTATGAACTCCTTAAACTCCCTCAGGTTGCACACCATCTGCATCTCCAGCTCTGTGCGGATCTGGGAAGTCAGGGACACAACAATACTACTAGTTAGGAAGTGTACAGATTATTATTATGTGGTAATATACAGACAGTTGTTATGCTTTCTGTTATGAAGCAGCACCTGGTTTTTCAAGTATGCATGCATGTTCAGTTTCCACTTGTCACATCAATGACAGTCATCAATTCAGATGAAAACTGCCCTAGGGTTTTAAACCTGTGCATTTATCTGAATATGCATTTTGTTCACATGTACGTGTGTGTACACATATTAAAGTTGGCCCTGAATTTGCATAGTCTACCGTAACTTGTCGTAACTTGCGTATGATTGAGTGAAATAATGCTTTGGGGTTTTATTCTCACTTGTAATTTGCAGTGCAGTCCTAATGCTGATAGCAATTAGTCCAGCACATTCTACTAACAAGCATATGCCTGAATAGTGATGCTTTACACTTTTTGCACAATGTGACTCGACAAGTACCGATGACGAGTCACATTAGGCTCATACACTGTACATACCTACGTTATGTTATGTATGAATGACTGTACACATCTATGCATTCATTTCTCCTACCTCTTTGGAGGTGACATTCTCAAGGTCTTTCTGCATCATGATCTCTCTGAGGCGTGTCTTGATCAATCTCTCTGTGCGCTCCCTCTCTGTGGGCCTGTGGACACAACACACACACACCCTTGCTAAACACCTCAAACTCACATATTTTTCTCACAGGCTCTTTTAACAAGCTGCATTTCACTGACACAGTAACAACACTTCTATTATTTTCTTCAAGCCACTTTTATCTCAATGCGATGACTTGTTCTGATGAAGAATCACAGCACTGTGTGTTTCTCAGAAACGGGAGTGGGAACAGGACATTTGAGAGCAGGGCCTGTCGGCACGCCGCTACAAAGTCTCCTGCTAGATAGAATATGGCTGTTGTTGTTGCCAAGCTCAACAAGTGTCGCCCTCCACGTCCAACCGAGGACCCGGGGGACACGTTTAGCCTGGAGATGTTGCACGGATGATAGCAACAAGTGGGCTAATTGCACCTCCTGAGAGCCGCCTGGCCCGGTCTGTACAGTCGCATGCTTCCTCAAAGGAACTGTCAGCTGACCATCTGGGGCAGTATTTAGAAAGCAGTGTGGTCTACACAGGGGTTTCAACAAGGGTAATGTGTGTGTGTTTCTTTTCCGGAACACTGAAGATAAAGGCCTCAGGGCATGTTGTGTGCCCGGTCTTTTTCTGTACTTTAGATTAAACAGTAACGAGAAAACACTTCAATTTCCTTGAATGACGAAATATGATAAAAATGAATAGACAACAGAAGTTTAGCCCTTGTGAAAATCCCAGCGACCCAACAAAAACGAGAATTCCAAACCATCGCCTGCCATCACATCTCATTTGCCACATGTCAACAACCACAGGTTGTACAGTTAACACTGGCAGTCAGTCACCCCAAACAGAAAAGACAAACAATGTCTTGTGTTGGGGAGTGTGGTTCATCTGTGTGCGTGGGGTAATCTGGTATGTGTCCATGGATGGACATACATTAACCCTGGTAGTGTTTAGTACTTAAATCTGGAAGCTGAATAGGCCTCTCTCTAACTTTTCATTCTCTCAGCTGTTGACTGTTTACTTGTTGACTATCTCCTCTCCTTTTCTGCTACTATCTGTCCCTCTGTTTGTCTACTTCTACTTATGTCTGACCCCCTGTCCCGAACGTAAATCAAGCTGACTGAAGCCTGAGCCACTTCAGAGCTCTAGCCTCGCTGGCACAGATACACAGCCGCATTTGCGCGTGCACGCTTGTGCATTTTCATAGACGGAGCGTGTGAGGCTCTCTAAATAGGTCGGGTGAACATGTGAGTGCACAACTGAGAAGGGAATTTCCTTGCTATTAGTTAACACATAAATCAGCATATGGGCCCATCATGCTACCTGCTCTAACAACTGCTCGTCATGAAGCTATGAGAGTTGCAGGGACCACCATGTGATTGCTAACACGTGAGAAGAGAGAGAGCGGGATAAAGCACGTGTTTATTAAAGGCCGGCGTTTTCATCTCATTCTGTTTATTTGCCAGGGACAATAGAATATGGAACAGGTGTAACACGTTACATCTACACGGGTCACAGTTTATAGCCATGGCTAATTTGCGCCCCGTGTCCCTGGCTAGACCTTTCAAGTTAAAACAGTCATTTAGAAACATCAACAACAACATTTGGCTGCAGTATCAGTGTTGGCCAACATAACAGCCAAGAAGCAAGCCTTGTACCCAAACCCTGTGGGCTCAAAGGACTGTTCTAGAAGAGTGTTGTAGCAATACCATGGCAACATGACACTAGGGGTTAGGCAATGGTGTCCTAGGCGATTGACTGGTGGCCTTCATTTTCCATGTGAAAATTCCACATGTGCACTTAACAGAATCTGTGATGCAACTGTATGTTTACGTGAGAAAGCAAATGGCACAGAAATACAGAGAAAGATTGCGTTCATGTTGTTTACCCTGGCTGGTTCCTATGCATGTTTTCAACTATCTTAAACATTAATACACTATTTGTGTAACACCTTACACATACAAGAAATGTGTAAAATGCTTCAAATCAGCGGCTTTTATAGATTTCTGTTTGCCACATGATCCCATTAAGAACACAGGCTGTAGATTTTGGCTTATGACCAAATATTTTCATCCCAAAGCTCCAATGGCTGTGTTGTGCCAATTAAAAAACCTATTTTGCTCTCTTCACATGCTGGTGCGCTGTGCTATGCTTTAAGTCCATGTAACGCACGGCAAGCCTATACTCACACGTCAGCGAAGAGCACCGGTGAGTCGGCGCGATGTGACTGCACGTCCTGCATAGCGTTCCACTCATTGATGCAGAGCTGGTCGGAAGAGACCCTGCTCTGGTAGTAGCTGACCCAGGTCAGGAACAGGCTGCCTGGGTAGTAGTTGTGGATGCGAGCCACCTCACATGCTTTGTGGAGGGACTGGAGCGCCGACCTGACAGAAGGACATGGAAGTCAGATGCAGATTAAGTGACGATAAGGTACCTCAGGCTGTTGGGGGACAAGGCATCCAAGTACATGAAGTAGTGGTCATGAAGATGCCAGACACAGAAGAAAAAGCAGCAAAGGCTGAACAGATAAGGCAGGAGAGAAAGAAGAAAACTAAAAAAAAAAGATAGAGAAAAGATAAAAACAGGAGACCGGTATACAATGGTAAAGGTCAAAGTCAATGAAGGATAGATAACACTCTCCCACCATGCCTGTACACAACACTAAGCTATACACTCAAAATTACTTTTTTTAAAGAGTTTCAAAGTAAGAAGAAAAAGTTACTTATACAAGTAATAAAGTACTACATTTGTTTCGTATAATTGTACAGATACTGTAAACAGGAACACAATAGGTCTGCCTAAGACCACCAGACAAACAAAGGAGCTGATCTGGTTCAGTCTAAAAATAGTCATGTTTATTTGTGAAGCTCTTAATCACACATACAGTTTAACTTGGCACCAAACCCCTAATATATTTACAGACGGGATATAAACCCTCCAATCAGTGCAAAACCTCCCTTATGTTTTACAACAAATAAGAAGTTAATAGAAAAAATAGTTACACCAATGTCAATAAATAACAAAGCCAAAACAAATATGTAACAGTAGCAAAACACACGTGAAGACAAATGACAAATGTCTCTGGTGTAGGCAGACACAAACACAGCCTAGGTAGGAGTCCAGATCATTCTAGCACTATGCTGCATCTTAGCAACATAACATGGTGTCTGGAAGGAGACTGTGGTACTTACCACATAGCCTGGACAGAAACTGGCTTGAAGACATGGACCCTGTTGACAGTGGACACACTGAAACCTCTGCAGACGAAGAGAACGGGAAGGGGGGGTGAGAGAATGAGAGAATGACAATCAGATGCGTGCTGTGTAAAGTAAGAGCTTCAGTAGTCACACTAAAAGGGGAAACAGGATGTAGGTGTGGCGTCTTACCCGTCTCCATCCAAGTGGATCAGAGTGTCACTCCACAGAGGCAGAACCAGACCCACTGTACAGCAGCTGGAAGAAAGAAACCACCAGCACATATTTATACAATAGTAGCCTTAAATATGAGACGCTCCAATTCATAACCCATATAACATAGATAAAGGATGGCCTATTGTTACAAAATTACACTGGGAGGGATTCCGTTGCAGTTGGTTGGTTTATAATACATGCCCATGACTGAAAGCTGAACACTGTAAAACAAAAATCTCAAAGAGGCATTGGCGTGTTCCAACCACGTTCCAGTGTCCCTATAGAAGTAGAGCAGGCTACAGTATTTTGTGGAGGCTTGGATCACACATTACAGGATACCACATACCTGTCAGAGGAGGGGAAGTCTACGCCCAGAACGATGCTCTCCTCTGTGTCCTGCCGGCCGTTGGTGGACACCACGACCATGTAGCGGGTACACTGGGGGTAGGCACTTTCCAGACGTACTGCCTGCAGCAACACAAAACACTGGAAGTGAGGCTCAGCTTCAAAGCACATACTTGTATCACCTTACAAACAGGACAGGGTAGAATGAGTTAACCTATGCTAAGTAGCCCACCTACTGAAAGCAATAGAATGATGCCTACTACAGTAGTACTGTAACTATCAAGATTAAAATGTTATATTTACATATGAATTTACAGCAGTTAGCTAAATGGCCAGTAGCTGTTTAGCCCCATACGTACCATAAGGTATTTATACCGATAGGAAAGAAATGTACAGACGTAATACTGACCAGTCGGATGTTGTCCTCAGGCCGTAACACAGTGAACATGGTCTGGAGGTGTTGCTGTAGGTCACCTGCACACAGAGGGTACAGGATATACATATTTATGGAATGAGCTGTAGTAGTGATTCACATCATCAGTGTGCTTTTAACCCTCGTAATGTACTCGTAATATAGTATTTAGCCACAC
>JAODUG010004420.1:0-30204 GCA_027564795.1 Aphredoderus sayanus
TTAAGTGATGTTGGTGACATGGGTGTCTCTCTCTTTGTAGAAAACTTCCTATGATAACAACTCGGTTGCTGAATGAGCCCGTTTCAGTTCACACACACACACACACACACGCGCGCGCACGCGCACGCACACACACACACGCACACAGAGCACATCGTGCACGGCAGGCTGACTCACACGACCATTCAGAAATGTTACCTTTTTTTCGACAGGCCTCTGCCCTCCCGCGGGCCATTAAGAAAGAACTCCACTTTCTGCTTGCGTGAAACCAGTAAAGACAACGTCTTTGGAGTTATCTGCGAGTGAATAACCAGAGACATCTTTTACTCTGCGACAATCCATCAATGGAAAAACAGGGGAACTAGCAGCAGTGACGCATAAACCCACATGCAGAGGGAAACAATGCACTTTCTGTGTTGTTTAACGTCTCCTCTCCTCGGGGTGGGGGAACGACCACGACAACACCAACAACAAAAGAAGCCTTTCCTGGCTGTCTCTGACACAGTGCTTGCAGATGGTGCAGGATGAGCCATGCAAACATGAACAGGCCCAGCAGTGAGTTAAGAGTGACAGGTTGGGTGTGTGATTCAAGTGTGTGTGTGTGTGTGTGTGTGTGTGTGTGTGTGTGTGTGTGTGTCTGTGCGCGTGTGTGAGGTGAATTAAGTCTGATAGAAGCCCACCCTTAACAAAGACTTTCAAACTAAACAAATCTAGCAAATGAAAGACAAAGGTCACAGTTGTATGAGGTAAAAAAATAAAAATAAAAGACAAAGTTACATCTGTTTTTGGAAGCACATCTTTTTTTAGAGTACCTAAATATACCAACTTCTAATATCCCTGATTATAAATAAGTCCTTTATTAAATAACGTGACTGCTGCCTCTGAAGCCACTAGTCATTGTATTATTGCATTATTTTATTTAAGTAAAATTATTTAACTAGATAGCTACACAGGGCTACGGAGTTATTTTAGGACACTAAGAAGTAAGCTCAGCACATGAACCCTTCTGTGAAGGGAGTACTGCATACAAATCTATTTCGGCGGGCCAATCTACTTTAATTAGTCTTAGCTACAACATCATGTTTAACCAGTATCACACAATATCTATTACAGAGAGAGATAGCTGAGGGGCTGGAAGGGGTGTTAGTCGATGTTTGTCCTAGAGGATGGACGGAATGGGGGAACGCGGGCGTCTTAGCGGACAGGGCAATCCGTAGGGCGAAGACACGGGCGACAACCTCAGGGTGTTGCCGCCGGCGACGCCAGCCATGCCCGCGATGTTGTTTAAGCTCCGGGATTTCTCATAGCCTTCGCATGGAGAGCGACAAGAGTGGTGGAGGCGGTGGAGGAGGTGGTGGAGGTGGTGGTGGTAAGGTGGGCATGAACACACACACGGCAGGCAGGCAGGCACGTAGGGTGGGCAGGCAGGGTAGGAAGGCAGGGTCAACGTTCCAAGTCCCAAGCCAGCCACATGAGCAGAGACAGGACAGGAGACAGGGGTGAGACTGGGCAATAGTGTTACGCCATGTGGCGGTGGTTCTCAAACTATGTGGGAGGGTTTTGAGGGGGCAGGTCGAAAGATAAACTACAATACAATAAAAATGCAAAAAGAAACTTCTGAATTGAAATGTTTTTTGTTGTTGTTTTCTCACCACAATTCTTGGTGTTCATGGTTTGTTTATATATTGATATTTTTATGCTAAAAGAATGGTTCCCAAGTAATGAACCTTTTCTTTTAACGGGCCATGGCACAAACCATTTGAGAACCACTGCCATAAAAAATGCAAGTGCATGAACAAACCATGTTTCATAAACTGTAATAATGGTAAGCCATTACTCATTCAGTTTCTTAAAAATGTCACACAACTGGGTCGCAATTAAAATCCGATTACTTGGTTATTAGTATTTCATGTACAACTAGCCAAGGGCCAGTGAATCATACCTCAAAACTGTTTAACCCCCCCGCCCTGAACTCTGTAATACTGATTTATTGGCATCAGTTAATCAATAAGGACATATTAACTGACTGAAAGGACTACATTGTCAAGTGTTGTAAACAAAGCTTTCTAAGCTTTGCTGATGGGTTAATGCAGGTGTTCACATTGTGAAGCATGCATGTCATTACCAGACCCGACAAGGATAAATGAGGGTAAAACATGTGGCCACATTAGCTTGTGCAACATAAAATTAAACAACCAACTCAAAGCAGCAAGAGCATTAGCAGGACATGCCAATCAACAGGCTTATGAATAACTAATTGAAACATTGACTCATTAGAATACATGTGGCACTCTGTAGAGGGTGTGGAGCATTCATTTAAACATGCTAGAACATCCACGGGTCGAATTTGAATTGGGAAAATTATGAATTATGATCTTGTAATGTTTTCAGAGAAAAACTCACTAAAAACAATGTAAGTCACATAATGCTAAGTCCTTGGATTTGCCAATATTCTCCTTGAATAATTACCTGCTGGAAGTAAACACACTAATAACAGGACATTGTGGAGAGGTAGTTCATTTGTAACTGCTTAACACACTTCAGGGCTGGACAAGAAATTCGCCCTGGTATTTTTGGGCCAGACGCCGGCCCAACACAATCGATGGGAAGCATCTACAGTACCAGTACACCATCCTTGCGGTCCCCTTAAAAATATGTCCATATAACCTATTATGGCTTTAAAACCCATGTTCAGCTCTTACAGTGATATTTCTTGTATCAAGAGCTCTGTCAGAGCTCACATACACTCTAATACATAAAGAAAGAGATGCAATAAAAGGTTACTCAGTTTATACCTTAAACAATATTATATATTCAGCTCCTGAATTGTTGGAATTCACAGACAAAGACAGAAATGCCATGTAAAAAATTATGAATACTGCATACTTTACACACTTAATAGATCATCTTATTGTTTTATATTCATTCAGATAGGAACAATAATTAGATTTGTGTATGTACAGTAATTAGGCAATTAAATCAATGGTGTGAATGAAAACCGTATGCTCAATGGACAGCAGCACGATAACAACAAAAACAATTCCCTGAAGTTGGAGATATTCCCGACAGATCGTAACATTAGGTTAATCTGTCTGAAAATATAGACTATATCTACATCTATCTATAGGCTTTAGCTTCCAAAGGAATTCCAAATAGCTAACCCCAGGCTAAATGTTATTGACTGATTCAGTCCGATACTCCGATAGTCACTTTTAGCTGACAGATAGCTACCGAGATTGCCTCACTTTACGGTAACGTTATGGTCATCTTATTATCATCGACCTTAGGCTAATTTAATGAATCATCATCTTCATCGTAGCGTTGCGTGCACACTATAGGCTATAGGCTATAGGCTGTTAATGATAATTAACTGACTCTGTCATATGCTCTAAGCTTCCCGCCACAAGCCTGCTCCTCAAGCCTGGCCATGACCAGCTGCCTCTCCTCCTCCAACTTCCACCTGTTGGGGACTGTAGACATTGAAGCTACTGCAGCCCCTGCTGCAAACATGTTGGTTTTTTGGACACATATGGTGGCATATCATCCTATGGATTATGTTTTTTTTGGCCTGCTTTTGTTTATCCATTTTGATGTCCTCATCTATCAGCAGATTTAGGTGAAACAGAAAAACAGAGAAACACAGGTCAAAGGAGGAGGGGTGGGGCCTACTGCCTTGTAAGACACCTGATTGGGCCAGCCAAGTTTCAATATAACAAATTAACCAATGGAACCATGTAAATTGGCCAACCATTTCCAAAAAATTATATATAATTTATGAAAAATAATATCAGCTGGCCCCAATGGGGCTTTGGCCCATCAGGAAAACGCCAGGTATGCCAGTCCAGCCCTGAATGCAGTTATCATGAATGCCTCTATAGACTATGTGGGAAACTGCAGACTCAATCAGTTACCCATAAAATCCATATAACATTATGAAGTAATGTCTTTAAAATTCCACCATAGGCCTGTGTTTGCTTGAGTTGTATTGTGGACAATGTTCTTTTCTGCTCTTTTGGAGATGAATGAAGTTGGAGGATATTTAGAGGATCATGTTATGTTCAAGCAATGGATATCGTTAGAAGATAACAATATGTTATAGTAAGTGATTGTAAGCTAACACACTTTTTATCAAATTCACCAAATATCTCCTCGCAGTTCGCAAGCTTACTGTTCTCTGTGTGCTTAAAAAATAATCCTCTACTTCTACACAGCCCAGGCTCCGTAAATAGGAACACAAACAAAGTGGTGCAGACCACACAACAACACTATCCTAGCCTTCGCAATGCGTTTCCAATGCGTAGGGCGGAGCTTGTGAGGGAGCACCCTATGGGCATAGAGGTATTGCCGCTTCGATTCGAGTTCAAATTTAGCAAGCGTTCTCGAGAAAGACTCCCTCTCCCTTTAATCAGCGTGTGCTGGCTGTATACTTCGAGGCAAATCACCTGTTTTGCGGATGCTTCCATCGGCAGGGCAGTTGTAGTCGCTGGCGGCGAGCAGAAAGCACGTGCCCCTGCTCTGCCGGTCCTGCTCTCGGGTGCTGGAGCGGCGCATGTGGGTCCGCTCGTCCGGGGAGAGGGTCAGGTCACTGCCCCCGCTGCAGTCCGCCGACAAAACTGTTGGGAGACAAATGGTGCAACGTGCTGTGGTTGGAACGCCGAACACGGACAGGCAGACGCCAGCTGCTGGGGGGGGGGGGGGGGACTGGGACGGGCGGGGCTGAGAGAGACGGCACGGCTCTGGGATGACAGTCAGCATCAAATGGCACCCCCCTTTCCCACCCCCGCCCCGTTACATGAAAGGAGTGTCCCAAATGTCAGGAGTGCCGGAGAGCATTAGAATAGTGTTGAAAGGTCAGAGGCAAGCAGGAAAGCTAGACAATAACATGTCTGCATATTGTGAAAATACATTGAATCACCTATTTGACACTTTACTCGCAAGTTAACTTAAAGAGTTTTTCTTAAAGAGTAATTTCCTTATCCAGTCAGTACACCAATAGAAACATAGCACAATTTGAAACAGTAAATATATGTGATATAAATAACTATGTCAAAGTTAGGCGTGGTGTTTATCTGTTTCTGAGGACATCTCTCGGGTGTCACTTGTGTCTGCGCTGCCTGTGGTTGTCGCTATGCTGACATCTTAACGATTACAAGATGGTTGCTGGCATCTGCGGCACAGCCCCGCCCAACCTCAACCTGAAGCGCCAGATGTTGTTGTTTCACAGGAGCCTTCCCCTGAAATACATGTGATTGGATAAACCCTCTGTATAACGTCTACGTCACGCCTAAACCATGGCCATAGGCATATCGGCCAGCGTGATGCTGACTGGGTCTGAACCATTGGTAGTACAATGCGCATGCACTTCAAAGCCTGCCCAGATTGATATATGCATCACAAAGTCAAACTAGAGGTCCTGACATCAGGATGATATCATGAGACTAGCCCGACTTCAACCTGGTACAAGACAAGAGAAAGACATTCAGACATACAGAGCATTATTTAAATAAACTTGTCTAAATTGAAATGAAATGTTGGAATGTTACACCGTACTGCCAAAAGCATGTGGACTCATAATTATTGTGTTATGGTGTCTCAGCCTCACCCATTGCTAACAGGTATATGCAATCTAGTACAAAGCCATGCAATCTCCATAAAGAAACAAAACTTTGGGAAAAGCCTTCCCAGAAGAGCTGAGGCACTTGTAGCCACATAGTTGGGTTGATGCAGGCATAGTTTTAGAATGGGATGTCCAACAAGCTCACATACTGTAGGTGTGATGGTGTCCACATGCACATGCTGTACTTTACATATGCACACTCAGAAATACAGATGTGTACTTAAAAGGGTACAAATGCTTGTACCCGTTAGTGCCGGCCCATCTTAAACCTTATCAGAACCTTGAACCTTATCAGTACCTTAGAGGGGACATTCTTCAAAAGCGTACCTGTAAGTACAGAACTGTTCTCGTCTCGTACCTCCATTTTTGAGTGTGTAGTGTACAATGCAAGGTGTCCTTGAGTTTTTTGAAAGGCGCCTATAAATAAAAGTATTATTATTATTATTATTATTATTATTATTATTATTATTATTATTATTATTATTACTTCCTGTCTACTATAATGCCATTGCTCCCTGCTGCCTGTACAACATATAGCACAGCAGTCTTACCCGAGCGGTTGCGCTCCAGTACCCTGGTGCCCTTGACGTGGCAGAGGTCCCCCTGGGTGCTGTTGCACGTGGCGTGGAGGTCGGCTTTGCAGTAGATGGGCGAGCCGCCCTGCACCGCCTGCGGGATGTGCTTCTTCCTCTTCTTGGGCAGCTTCTGCTTGGCCATGGCCAGCGAGTAGTACATCCCAAAGTTATTGACGATGACCGGCACGGGCATGGCTATCGTCAGCACGCCGGCCAGGGCGCACAGGGCCCCCACCAGCATGCCCGACCACGTCTGCGGGTACATGTCGCCGTAGCCCAGCGTGGTCATGGTGACCACGGCCCACCAGAAGCCGATGGGGATGTTCTTGAACTTGGTGTGGTGGCTGGCGGTGGGGTCGCCGGGGCTAGCCCCGATCCGCTCGGCGTAGTAGATCATGGTGGCGAAGATCAACACGCCCAGCGCCAGGAAGATGATGAGCAGCAGGAACTCGTTGGTGCTGGCGCGCAGGGTGTGGCCCAGCACGCGCAGCCCCACGAAGTGACGGGTCAGCTTGAAGATGCGCAGGATGCGGACGAACCGCACCACCCTGAGGAAGCCCAGCACGTCCTTGGCCGCCTTGGAGGACAGGCCGCTCAGGCCCACCTCCAGGTAGAACGGCAGGATGGCCACAAAGTCGATGATGTTCAGCACGCTCTTGACGAACTCCAGCTTGTCCGGGCTGAAGACCACGCGCACCAGGAACTCGATGGTGAACCAGAACACGCACACGCCCTCCACGTAGGTGAGCGCCGGGTCGGTCTCGATCTCGTACTGCGGCCCGCCGTCCGCCAGGCTGTCGTTTCGCACGCCGTCCGTCTTGTTGACGATGGTGTTGAAGGCCTCGTGGGTCTCCAGGCAGAAGGTGGTGATGGACACCAGGATGAAGAACAGAGACGCGAAGGCCACAAACTGCGGGGAGGGGGGAGAGGAGAGATGATGTCATCGGAAGTAAAGAGTGTTAAAATGAAGAGTGAGGTAATAATAAACCAATGATTATATGGTATCAGGTCACGAGCAGTTTTGGGATACCACAACTTCAAACGCTGGCCTACAACACGAGGGCACCATTTGAAAATGTGATTTTGTACATTATGTTGAAGAGGCCATCAGAGAAAATGTTGTGGCTGTGACGAACACAGAGGTGTTTTGGTTTCAAACGCGAGGACGCGACCACCCCCTCTCGCACCTGAACACTCAGCGCGTGACTGAGGCGCCACAGAGCACGTGCTGTGTGCACCAACGCACGTGTAACTTGCATTGAATTCCATTTTTAATTACTGCTAACCAAATTCCAACATACTGTGCTTGACGTTCTCTATGAATGTCCTCATTGGGACTGTAGCAAAAAGCCTGAACGTGTCATTTTGAGCTATAGCGTCTGCGCACCCCTTCGTCTGTTGGCACGCTGGCAGACTTCCACTGAAAATCCCCTTCCTTGTTTCATGTGTCCAAGGTGCTGTGTGTCACACAGCGCTGTGGCAGTAAGGCCAATCAGAGTGCTTAGAGCCCCACCTCCCCGGGACCCGGGACCATCTGTTTGACACAGTGGATGGAAGGCTTGTGCCCCCCCCCCCCTCCTGGCCTGGCATAAGCCACCATGCCAGCCTCCATGCTGGTCTGGCTCCCAGTGCTATTCTGACTGCAAGGCGCTGTGACATCATTGTCTCGAGGGGACCCCAGAGGATCTGATACACTCTAGGAGTGATATGAAACACGTCACGCTCATACACACAATCGCAGTGGGGCTGCGTGGAGCTTGATATAATCTCTGCACACACTTCAATTATTCATTCAGATGTTGTATTTACTTCTGTATTTAAAGGAATACCTCACCCAAGAATTATACAATCACAGAGAGAGAGAGAGAGAGAGAGAGAGAAAGAGAGAGAGAGAGAGAGAGAGAGAGAGAGAGAAAGAGAGAGAGAGATGTGGTTTTAACATTTGTCAGGGGTGAGTAACTAAGCTAATTATCATTTTTGGCTGAAGTATTGTTGTCCTTTGAAGGGTCCACTTTTGAATGGCAAAATATTTATTCCATTAACTGCTCAGTTATATCTTTGTGGAAGTGTGATATGTGAAAGCTGTGAGAAATGACAGGTGCATGCTGGGTATTTAATTACATCTTGTCACATTTAAGAGCGGTTAAGTCAACATTTTATAGTAGAGGAGCTTGTTTACATCCATATAGGGCTAACATAGAATAATTGCAAAGAAATGTATATTTTATATTAATAAATTGAAGCAAATGTACAGTGGTGATGATGGTTTGTCCTTCCTAATAAACCTAATAAAAGGAGATGGCCATTGCATCGTCATGACCTACATTAAGGGGTTCCAAAACAAAGGTATGCATTGTTTTGTTAAAGGGCTGCATTCTCCCTTGATCATCTGGCGCCATGGCAACGACACCTTTTGACAGCTCAAGATGGTGAATAGCAAGTGTGAACAACATACACACACACACACACACACACACACACACACACACACACACACACACACACAGACAGAAAGCTACAGAGGGAGAGAAAGACGGACAGAGGACAGAGGAACAGAGGCAGTAGAAATTGGGACAGAGAAAAAAATGCATGGTGGTGTTCTTTGGCAGGGCAAATGAAAGGGTTTCCCCTCTCTCTCTCTCTCTCTCTCGCTCTCTTTTTCTCTCTCTCTCTCTCTCTCTCTCCCTCTCTCCTGCTGTTCTCCAAACACTGGTAAAAGTGGAAATAAGGACATGACAAAACAATAAATGAGCTTGCTGGTTAACATGCCCCACAGAACGAATGGGCTTTTAATTAATTGCTGGTTATAATTGCTAATTGGCCAATGATTGACACAATTGACAAGGATGGATTTGAACAAGCTTAGCCTTGTGTACACACACACACACACACACACATACACATACAGACACAGGAAAGAAAATAACCCTTCCACATGACAGAAAGCAATGCCGTTCCTCCTCGCCTTCGCTCTTCATCACCATCTTGCTGCAAATGCTCTTCAACGCTCTTCTTCTCTTGCTCATTATACAGTACGTCTTGTTGTGACATGACAGCCATATTTGCTCGGGGAACCTGCATAAATCCTTCGCTTTGGGAAAGCAACCAGATGCCAGGCTAAAAATATCTGGTCTAAATTTAATAATTATCGCAGTAATCTGCTCCTCCATAACATACAGTATGTCCTGTTTAAGACAGTATGTTTCACAAACTGATGTAATAAAATATAAACAATGAATATCAATGTTTGTAAAGAGGTATTGGACTTTTGATATACCCCCAAACTTTTGCCTTCCTTCAGTATTAAGAACGAATTACGTAATTAAAACTACTATCCTCCATCCTCTCATCTACAAAATGTTAGTGTGCTCCTTTGTTGTGACTAACTCAGCACTGTATTGATTACTTTAACCCATACAATAACATGTCATCATGTCATCATGTCATCATGTTAAATTTCTCTTGGTCACATTATCACCGACACCAGAGAGACCTGCTTTACTCATGCTACTGTATGTAGGTCCACCAGAACCTTACAGAATTATACGATTTAGCACACACAGTGGACAAAAGCCAGACACAAGTTTTCTAACTGCTCTCAAATTATCGGAGAAATGATCAAAGAGAGAACGTATATGTGCACGCACGCGTGCGCCTGTGTGTAATGTGTACGTGCGGGTTGATGTCAGTATCCAGGCTTTATTCTTTTGTGATTAAAAGTCTTCTTGGCAGGCATTTGCTCAGCCCCCGAAAGACTTCCTGAATACATTAATACATTATTGTCATTTACAAGAAACAAACATGCAATTATAAGGAGAGTAGGAATAACAGGCCTAGCGAGGCTGGGACTCCATGTTTTGTGTGTCCAGACACATGCACACATGCACACACGCACGCACACACACGCACGCACACGCACACACACACACACACGCACACACACACACACACACTTCAATCATTTGATTGCTAAAAAACCCTCTTCAATACACATGGTTGTTTTTTCATTTTGCTGCTGTTTGTGTCCTGATAAGCTGCCCGCCTGCTCTAGATTTAACAGACTTAATTTAGTGAAGGTGAACCAAAATGGGCCAGGTTGTGGAGTTCAAAGCAGGAGCAGCCTGGCACTGGAGTCAGGCCAATGTGCATGGACAGCGCCTGGGAAACAGTGGCTAATGTAACATTACACACTGCTAACGTCCTCAAGGTTAAAGTTAAAGGCAGTGTGTTTTTAATGTAATGTGGGTTTTCTAAACAGTACTTTTAAAGGTGTATGTAAGGAGGTTGGTAAACAGAAAATGGTAAAGCTGCAATATATTTATTTCTTGACTACAGCTAGCCAGCAACATTTCTATAGCCACAGTCAGTCAACATTTGTTAACTGTTGAATGGTGCAGAAGGGTGGGTGAGGAGAAAACACAACCTTTTTGTTTATATTTTGTTTATATTTTATTCAGTTTGTAATAGTGTAGTGCGTAATTTGATTCACAGCAAAACATCAGTGAACTCAATTATGCTGGAAAAGTTTAGTACAGTCATGTCAGTTACACACTGGCACATGCACTTGTATGTACACCCAACAACATATTCTGCTGTTAATCAGAATACTGACATATTCTGAATAGTGGGACTTTTTGTGAAACATACAGTAGGCACATTACAGTTCCGTATAATACTACAGAATCACAGCTTGTTCCTTCAAATATCTAGGAAGAAACCCAAGGTAGGAAGCCTACTCCTGCATATTTGAGTAGCATGCTGCATAGAGTTGTCTGAGAGGTATACTGCAATTCCTGAATCCTGATTATATTTCATGTTATTACCCAAAAATGGGATGTATTTCATATCAGATTCAGGCCTACTATATCACATAAAAGTACATTTTGAGCATACAACACTTTATTGCGCAGGCTGTTAAGGAGAAACAAAATTGCCAAATCTATTTGAGCTCCCCTGTCTTTGTTGTAGACACCGCCAGCTACTGTACAACAGAACGTTAAGCATTTTTTGGGGGCAGTGGGAGAGGGTGTGCGAGATGAGAATTTTGAGATGACAGACATGGTGATGGTTTGAGTTTGACATTAATTCGACATGCTATACTGTACAAACTGTATTGTTTGTTATTTTCTAGCTGACTTGAAAGATTGATATCACTGTAGTATGGGATGTATCGGAAAACAGTGAAGAAATTGTCACCACATGAATGCAGTAATATTACATATTTAGTAAATAGCAGTATTTAACTTCCCAATGATGTTCGACCCTCAATAATGGCAGATAATAAGGTGTGTAACTTAACTATAATTTTCCAAGAACATACAGCACAGTATATACTTGTCCACAGCACTGAATGCCTCATCTAATTGTAGTATATGAGAAACAATGGAAGTCAGTGGCGTATGAAAAAGCAAATCCAGTTCTGGTGCATGAACAATGGATTATCATTTCCCATAAGTCAGCATGAGCACTTAATATTGAGGTAAGGAAGCTTTAGAGTTGACGGTTTAACAAAAGTTCATTTCAGCTTTAAATAACATAACACTGTCTCCCACAAGAGTCTTGAAACTGAACACTGCTTTGGGATCAGGCTAAATGTGGAACAGTCTTATTCCATCTTAGCCTCTCTGCAGTCGGGGAAGTAACATCCAGTTTTCCTGCACCTCTGGGAGCTGTCTAAAATAACTGGTCAGGTAACATAATATTGTGACGTCTTACAGTCTTGCAAGGGCAAAGAACAAAGAACACTCTGGTGCAATAAATAAAGTTGAACTTTTATTTAATCAGTTAGGCCTACCTAGTTTTTATTAATACTTTTATGGAAGCAGTATTGGCTTTCAGTATGTGAAATCGTATTAACAAAATGTGTTACACCAATGACCACAACACTTTTGTGACAGTTGGTTTAGCTGGATTAGCTACTTCCAGCCAATGACAGTGTACTGCGTTAGAATTCATGTGACACAATAAAGACTTTCCAGACGTCTGCTTTTCAAAGGCGAGCGGCATGTTACAACAGCCATTTCTGTTACATCTATTTACGGCACGTTGAATTATTCATTTCCACCATGTATTCTGGGACCAAACAATCATTCAGATGATACTGTTGTGTTGGTGACATCCTCATTTCTTTTCCACTTATACAGCAGAATCTTTGGGGTCGTTTTTCCAAAGACTCCACAGTGCTCTAGTGTATTGCTCCAAATTAGTTAGAAATGTAAACATTTTAGGAAAATTGGAAGAAAATTCTTTCCAACTGCCAGGGGAAAACAGGATGCGGTTGCTATAGCAATAGCGTACTTGAGTCATGCTAGTCTCACGATTACACTGCAGAACATCTGGTTTCATGTGAATACAGTTAATGCAATCCCAGATATTAGCTTTTTTGGGCACATAATATTTTGTATCAATTTACTAAAGATACTTAATGGAGAGGGATTTTTAACATTTTAAGAGATTTTTAGAGCTTGAGAGAGGACGATAGCCCACTATCAATGAGTAAATAAGGTTGGAAATAAACAAACTTTATTATATATAGTTATATGTGAACAAACGACAAGACTTTGACATTGGATTACGGAGCTGGATTACTCTTAACATTCTCATCCATTTACCAAAATCACAACCTGTTACAAAAGAAAAGTCCTCAACTATTCATGAGCCAGCTCCCATCAACTGTCGAAAAATAGCAAGAGGCGAGGCCTTATCACTAGCACACACGCACACACACACACACACACACACACACACACACACACACACACATGCGCGCATACAAACGGCATTCACACTTGCACATACACACGAAGCAAGCAGCTTTTCTCTGACACATACTGTGGCGTGCCTTCAGCCAGCAGACAGATACTGAGGCTAAACATTATGGCAAAGCTGCACAAACAGTGAACCTGCCAAAGAATCATGCAGATATCACCAACACATCAATACTTCTATTGTAGATTCTTTATATTATTATTATTATTATTATTATTATTATTATTATTATTATTATTATTATTAAGATAAGGTTTAAATGAATAGATGACAATCACCAGCAATATATGAAGATATTCTAGATTGTTCCAGCAAACAAAATAACCCAAATAATGTGCTCAGAGCACACCAATGCACATAGGTGAATGTATTGTGTGCACGGCACACACATCTCTGTGAGAGCTCTCAGCCAGGTGGGCTGATGTGAACACTGAAGGTCACATGATGTCACGACACAGCCCACCACCAGGTGTGTGTGTGTAGACAGCCTGGCTGTGTAAACACTGCTACAGTGTTGTAGGGCTACAACCAGAGATCCAGTGGCAGGAGGTCCACCTCAATAGAGTAGCTCCGGTGTAATAGTGCCGCTTGTAATGAACGCACATGCACACTCGTGCACACACACACACACACACACACACACACACACACACACACACACAACTCTCCTCATGTCACTACCTCAACTTTTAAATGAGCTCTGGGAATCACCATGGTAACTATCACCCCCCACATACACACACACAGCTCCACCAGAGGTTTGTCATTTCCAAATTCTGTATTGCCTCAAGGTCACTTCCATGCATGGTCAGACAGAGAGAGGGAGAGAGAGAGAGAGAGAGAGAGAGAGAGAGAGAGAATGTGTGTGTGTGTGTGTGTTTGGGGACAGGTATTATCTTCAGCTCACAGCAGTGTGGATAATATCTCTACTATATATGGATAATGACATGTAAACATAGAGCTCTCCTCCATTACCCAGAAACGCCACACCCAGTTCTCCCCAGTTCTCCTCACAGTTCTCCTTACATGCCAGGTGGATGCCAGAATCTGCTTTTAACCTTTTGAATTGACAGCTCTGGGCATGGTCACGGAACTTAAATAGAAAATGGAGCTATTGGAAATAGCCAGTGAGGTCTCTTGTGAGAGAGGCGGCGGGGAGGATGGCCAACTCCATTCTCCACCGTGCCGGTCATCACCCCGAGGGCAGCTTGAGTGGACAGCGTAAAGCCTAAACGTGTGCATGGACTTTCCTGAGAGAGACCTTTCCCGAAACTCACTGTCTCCACTTACAAATAGACCAATCTTTTATACCAGTCCCTGGTGGAGGTTCGCTCCCTCCCCCACCACCCCCACATCCCCACCCCACCCCACCTCCCCGTCTCCCCCTTATCTCCCTCTTTTTCTGGGACAGAAGGAGGCTATGGACCGTGGAACACCTCCCCAGAGCTTCGAGCTCAGAGTTCTTCACCCTGACTGGCCTCTTTACATCTGCTCATCAATAAACTTAACTCCATTCTCTTGAAGGCACAGTCTGTACTTATGAAACAACTACAAAAACTAAGGAATAATGCAAGACCACTGCTAACAGTGCACTTTCATGTTGTTGTTCTATATTTTGTTACATCTTATTTGCCATGATGATGTCTCCATAAAAACTGGGCTCTTCAAAGGAGGCTACAGTGCCATTTCAGCCAGCAGGGATCAATGCCGACCCAAGTTGGGAGCGATATTGCCATGCCACACATCTTGTCTTACCGTATACCAGAAAGGGCATATGTATCGTTTCGGGGGGATTATATGAAAGATGCAGCCACAGAGGAAAGAAAGTCTAGAAGGACACAGGGAGTACAAACAAAGTAATTGGTGCCAAGGCAAAATGTTTCGTCTGACTTTATGGACTGAGATTGAGCATACACCAAACTACCTTTAATTAGAAGCTGAACGCCGATAATAAACATAATTTGCTTGGATGCGCCCTTCCCTCATGTTGAAATCTGAAGCGGGCTATTAAAATGATTGCTTTCTGTCAGTCTCGCTGGTGCAATTTGGACAAAACTTGTGGAGGCTCGCTGTTGTGCTATATGATTACATTTAACGGTGTGAGGGAGTACCGTGAATTACCACTAGGGGAGCAAGCTGAAATTAATCACAGTAGGTTACATGCTATTACGCACTAGGAAATATAAGACAGATAACACAAGGAAGGGCAATACATGAATCTTTGGGAACGCCATGTTTACTGCTACTGCTGAAATGTGTGGAGTTCGACCGTGATGTTACGTCGACTACTGCATGAGAGCAGGGTGGAGCTTTTTTGTTCCCTTTCAAGGTATACAGTAGAAGACAGCCAACAGGACAGCGCATAATAATTTAATAACTTTGTTTATGGAGGGAGGCTAAGAATACCATGCTTATAGAGGAGATGGTGAATGTAGGCCAAGGGCTAGTGTGACCCCTGCACACTCTCACACTCACACGCACACACGCACACACACACACACACACACACACACACACACACACACACACACACGTGCTTGTGTGTTGGACTGCTTTGTGATAGATCCATCATCCAACTGCCTAGCCATAAGCCATCATCTGGAGCTATAACAGTATTATTTCACAGTGATGTGTGTGTGCCTCACCAACAAAAAAAAAAGACACAGATAGAAGTCGCATTTTCCTAGAGCCATAACGTTGTCTTTGCAAGGAATTAGTTACCAATTTACAGATGTGTCTATGCTACGGTTGTAACAGTGCTAATATCTTCCCAGTGAATTAAATAACATGACCAAACTAACATTTTACAAAGATTGCTGATCAATAGAGATTATTTGGTTTCTGTCAAGTGCGAAGGTTAGCTTTCTTTTCTGCTACTGGACATTACAGCCGTTACGTCTAACTTGGCCTTAAACGGCCTTTTGGGGTTTGCTTGCTCCACAAAGCACTGATTAGCTTCATTTGTTAAACTAATTCAAATGGAAAGGCCAAAGTGACAGAGCAGAAGCTCTGAGGAGGTGCAGGGCTCGTTTAAGGATAACTGGATCAGGGCACAGTGGAACGGGTTATGGTGGCGCTTGGTAAAAGAACACCACGACTCAGAGGTCAGATCAGGTCCCATCCTCAGGCAGTTTCTTCCTGTCCTAATGACAACAGTTTTTCATACTTTCTCAGGCCTAAAATGGATATTGCCCCTTACCCAAAGCAGATAGAAGAGAAACTATGCATTGTGGAAGCATATTCTAATATATGTTGAGTTTTTTTATTTATTGTTTTAGCTAATATGTATCTATGAATATTTCTGGTGACCTTAACAGTTAACACACTTGGTTTTTAACCAAATCAATATGAGAAACCACTTATGCTTGTAAATTTACATTTTAATCCGGAGGTTGGGTACATTTCCTTAATAAAGTAGTGCCACATACATCATAAGAAAATACATATATAATAATAAATATTAAAAAAATATATATTTTTAAAGAAATACACTTTTACCACCCCATGTCCCGTTTTTAGAATTGCTATTAGTGTGCAAGTGTTGTCCTCCAGTTCAGTCCATGCAATTATCTGTCTTTAAATACCAGGCCATTCCAAGCACAGCATGCACTGAATATCATTAACTCCAGCCATCCAGATCGGATAACAAAAACAAAACAGGTTACAAGTAAAACGGCCAGAAGGTTAACCACAGATTAACAGCCGTTTCAACAATAGCCTCTCAGGCAGACACCTCTCTCTGCCTATGCACGGTCACACCTGTTGTTACTACGGCAACATGAGAAGTGCTGAGTCAGAGCCAACGCTGTGCATATTTATGTTGTGGACATCGCCGCATGGCGCTTACATTTCTGAGCCGTGACAGGCCGTCACCTGTCACAGCAACAGGCAGCGCCGCTGCTATTATTGTGGGAATTTCAGGTTAACACCGGAGCAACGTGGCGCGGCAGCAGGTCGCCGAATTTGAGCCCCACCTCGGTAATCACCCGCATTTGGAGGGGGTGAAAGAAAAGCCCATAAAACATGACCCTTTGTTGACGCATTGTGCCGCTTATAAGGCCAAGGTCGTGCCTTTAACAGTTGCATGCTAGTGTCTGATAAACAGTTCACAGGCAAAACACCTTTTGATGACAGAAAAATCACATTTTATGTTGACCAAACCCATCCATTCTACAGTACTTTCGTTAGGTCTTTTCCTCCTAAATGCCATATGCCTCTCTCCGCAACTCTGTTGGCCACACTGCTTTGATATAACCTTTTAGACGCCCTCCCAGAATAGGGATTTTATAAATAACTCTGCATACACACACCTCAGAAGAACGATACTCTCTAAAGGACATCAACGAGGAAGGACGGCACGCGCTAAAGAGGCGATTTCCTCTGAAGGAAAAGATTGATATCGTTGCAAATTGAGTTGGATTTGGAATACATTATCATCATTTAATTTAAATTCTTTCTAGGGCCACTGTAACTCCATTACCCATTCAGCCCAAGGTATGAATACAGATATGAGGATATAAACCTTTTGCCACTAGATTCCTGCAAATACTGATGATAGTCAATATTCACTTACAACAGACAGTAGACCTATTTGCCTTTCCCCAGTTGGTCACAGCCAATATGACAATTTGTGTGAACCCTTAGGTTAAAGGTCAGTACTATATCTTAAATACGTGAGGTTAAGTCAAATGGAAAGAAAAAGTCTATGATTTTATTCAAAGTTCTGCTTATAGTGATCCAACATTAATGTATGTATTTTTTTATTTTTTATAATCTAAGCACACAAAGGCTTGTGGACAGGTCAGAGATTATTGTTACAATCCATAAATGATGTCTGACTTGTTTTACATAAGACCTTTGGATGAATTACATCCAAATGACAACACAATTGACCACACGAACACAATTGACCACTTTTTACGACAGTGGAACCATGAATTGTTACATTAAGTTATCTTTTAAACTGACTTTGGTTGTACAGTAGTGTGAAGCTTAGTGTGGGTACATATTGAATGATATTTCTATTTGCTTTGCTATTCCCATGTTGTTCTGGCTCCTGAACTGGAAACATAGATGCATGAGATTTTTTAAGGCCCAAAACCAGCTCACATTTTAGCCAGTGTTTTTTGGTAAGTACGTTACTGTAGCTGTATTTCTCTAACCAATATGAGTTTGTTTTAACAACAACAAAACTTGTCCATATGGGATTTAATTAAGCTTTAATTTATTTCTCATCTTAGATATTTTGATTTGGTTTGGCAATGTGGTTGTGTGTTTAATACATGCCTGATGTGTGCATGCTGCACCATTGCCAGCCGCTGTAAACACACACACATAGTGTGTGTGTGTGTGTGTGTGTGTGTGTGCAATGTGCATGCTTGGTATAGCTTGTTGAGGCCATGGGGTAGGTAGTGACGTGGGTGTGGTCATGTGACTGCAATCACAGCGGTCCAGACCAAGAGGCACACAGATGGTGTCAAGGCAGGGCTCCTCCATGTCAAGCTCCTCCTGTGGCCCAGAGCACATCCCAGAATTCCTTCACTCATTTGCATGATAGAGTGTATTGGATATGTACCACACTACTGTAGTTATACTGTAGTGATATATTAGAGCTTATAGCAGATTTTAAGTGTATTCTATTATCCCAATTTTACAATTCCATGCCCATTCAGTTACACAGTGAAACAAAACCAAAGGAAACACAGGCCTGATTAAAATAAATTACAAAACTACTGTTGTGAAAAATGATCATCACTGTTGTATTGGACACTAGAAAGATTACATTAGGAAGTGGGCGGGATATATTGGGACAGCAATTTATCTTGAACTTCGCAGCACATAATTTCCTAAAAAGTTGCAGGTTGATATTCGTACACTGAGAGTGGTGTGTCTTTTTATTGGCAAAAAATATGACCCAATAACACAATGTGCAATACGTACAATGATGGATGAACTTGTAAGGCTCTGACTCAACAATATATAAACTGTCTTCAAGCCTTACTGACGGAAAGAGTGTGTGGAAGAAATATAATGAGCTGTATTTACTTCCATAAAAAATACATGCCAACTTATTAAAGCATTGTTATGTAGAAATATACAAGTATTTACATGGAAGTAACAGCGACAGGTCACACAGGTTTCCATTCAAAATAACCATGACTACCTCATAGTGGTTAGGCTGATTGATGACTGCATTTATCAAAGCTGTAGCTAGTTATTTCTATACCATATTTTGCCCACCCTCATCAAAAGACAACGTTATACTTTCCCAAATCTAGTCGGGTCAGCGGGGTAGGAGATGATGTGTGTGACAGTGACACGTGCAGGCAAAAGGCAGCAGCGACAATTTTGCCACGGGGAAACGCGTTGAATAATCCCTCCCTTTAAAATCACCATGCTTAAGACTGCTCCAGTGCTTGGTTTAAATTGTCCCCCTCGCTAAGATATCGTTTTAATTCATGTTCGATGCATTTCTTGTACAAGTGCTCTGCATGCCATGGGAGTTATTTGTAGTCGTGTGATTTATGTATAATCAGGCCTCTAACAAGCCTCTAACGAGGCCTGATTATGAGCATCGTCCATCTACAAACACAGATTTGTTTCCCCTGGACTAAGCTGCTTGACTAGACTGTGTTAAAGTGACTTCTAATGGAAAGAGAGTCATGGTCGGAGGCAGGAAGCTTGGCAGAGATTGAATAGTATAATTGCCTGTGTCTGAGGGGGGCGTGAACACAAGGGTTCTAGAGAAAAGAGGGTTATATTTACATGGTGGGTAGTGAGTGCAAGTAGACACACCACGGCATTTAAATCTGACATTGCAGCTGGTATAGTGTTCAGGGCTCACGCGCTATGTAATTGTTTTAACTCCCATAAAAGCTTGCTGTTAATGAATGGAAGGGAATGATATGGCCCATACTGCATCTTAGCCTTTTAATCCTTGATAGATTTGACTTGAGCAATACCAAGTCAAATCTAGAGGTTGTGTGACTTATGATATTATTTTAAAATAACTTCAAAAATAATTTGTAATATATGCATGCATGAAAGTATGTTATTACCGTCTATATAACAGATGTTTTTGGGAGAAATACCTCAAGATAGAGGCAAAAGGGTCTGCAATTTGCAGTGGAGGGATATCTAATTTTTTTTAAATTACTGTAACAAGGAAGGAAGGAGACACAACATGAAGCAGAATCATGCAGACCTCAATCAAAAACTCAGAAAGCTCGTCCTAAAATGTGACCAGCACAGTCTTGTGGACCAGTCATGCTCTTACACTGCTTTATACATATAGATTACTAAGTACTTTTAGTTTTCAGACAAAATGAACTTCAGCATGTCTCACCTGTTAAAGACACTGTATTTAAGCCTATAGAGGTACTTTGCAGCTAGGCTAAATTAGCTTATGTTAGGAGTGATACATAGTCTAGAATCTAGGGTAGGCTACTGCTATATGGGCTAGCGTAGCCTTTCTCTCTCTCATAGGCTAATGTATAACCTATGTAGTCTACTACAATACAGTATAAATGTATAAAACAGCATCCAGCAGCTACTGTACCGACATCATTCAAGAATGTAAACGACTGATAGACTCATATTTCCCTGGTTGCACAAATGATGTAAACAATATGCACAGTAGATCATTAGGCATCTAGCCTACTACACAGTAGCATGATCTGCGGTACTGTAACCTAACACGCAGCAGACCAAAACAAAGTAGCAAGCTAGTGCAGGAAAATGTAATGGTTCTGTTGTTGTACATTTCTACAAGCATCATATTGTGCTGTTACACTGGATATCAGCACGGCTGTGATAACGCACTCGTCCATTCTAAATTTAACATTATAATATTGTCGGTTAACAAGCGTCGGCAGGCTAAACAGTCAATTTTCATTTTCAAATTAAGCATTCCTAGCTTAGCTATCTAGACAGTAAATCAAATTAGGAACCAAGGTAGCTTTTGGTATGGGGTAACAATGACTCCCCTATAAACGGGGTACAACTGTCAGATTTAAATGTTCTGTACGCACACCATTTAAACATTTCTACTTCCTAGACGGAGCTTCTTCACGTAGTGACCGGTTGATAAGGTATGATTGGACAAGGACCGTTTGGGGGCGCAGTTTTACGAAAAGTCAATTGTACTCCGAGATGAGTCCACACTCACTTAGTTTTCAATCTGATTTGGGATTCTGGCATCACTGGTGTCTCTTCAGTTGAAGGCTCAAAGCTAAAGTGGGCATACTGCAAAGAGGTTGCATCTCTCGCTTTCAGATAACCTTCCAGTCAAACTGATAAAATGGTTCCTTAGCCTCCCAGGAGATGCCTGGTTACCCTCAAATTCAGGAGACCATCACATAACAGCAGCCAGTGAATTGGAAGATTGGATGTTTTCCTGTTGAATCATGCTCCACATAAAATAAATGAATTTGGCTAAACAACAAGTAATTGTTTAGACAAGGTTTGCGGTGACCTTAAAGTAAACCTATATGACTTTCTACCCTTAGATGTCATACTAGAGCACCAGCATCTCAGACCAAAACAAATCAATGATGATCCACACACACACAAACCGTACACAAGCACACAAACATTAACATGCACATGAAAACAAGAACAGAAGATCTCATATTACAACACACAAGGAGGAAATCAAGGAGGATGTCATTCTATAACCAGGACACAATTACTGTACTATATATTACATAGAAAATAGTTTACTGCCATATTAAAATGTCATATAGCGCTTATTCTGCTCAGCTATTATGCATGTATACACTGAAAATGCACTGCTTGAAACATGGGGTTTTGGCATACTTATTAAACTGTGTAATGATACTAGAACCTACTCGCTACCGCTTTTATATAGCGGGTGGCGTTATTTGGTTACATTGGTGTGGGTGTGTATTTTGACCCAAACTGCAGGTACTCCATTATGAAAAACATTATGTTAACACACACACATTTGTTGCTAGCTACGGGCATTTGCGTCAGAAGTCGGTATGCCACACAAAAAATACGTAAAGAACCTCATTGGAGGCAAGATACAGTAAGATGACGGACAATGTTGCTAAGGCGTAGCCTGAGAGAAGACTTGCTAGTACCCAATAGTGCCTCTAAAGTCAGCCAGATCACAATATATTTTGCCTAGAGTCAGACTGCCACACTGTTAATGTCCTTATCCATCTGCAATTACAGTTGATGTTATTCTGTTGCAGTCATTGGGAGTTCTGTTTACCAGTGTGAAATAAACACCTTTGTAAATATTCATCACTTTGAGCAAAACATTTGCCGCTGAGATCCATTCAGAGCTCTGTGTAATGTCTGACAAAGAGCGGGTGACTCAGATTTTTTTTTCTTTCTCAGTGACTGATAGCCGGTTTGAGTCCGAGGCTACAGGCAGTCGACCAAACTCTCGGTACGATTAGCTTTCTCCAAGATGCAACCTCCTGGGAGGCTTCAATTCCCGACTGCAGTCGATATCAGGCTGGTTGAGCTGGCATTAGCATAGGTCATTAGGAGGAAACCTTGGCAGGCATGGCTTGTGACTACGGCACACTCTATGTCCTGGGCCATTCAGCATTGCTTGTGGACTGCACTGGCACAGAGAAACGCATGGACTTATTCAACATCTTGTGATGGCTGTCTCACTAGCTACTGTACTGTACGAGAGTCTGATTCACTCCCTCCTCACTCTATGTGCACTCTCACACTATAATCCCTTGAGAAAAATAACCTGACAGCCATGCTTGAAAAGTATGTAGCTTCAGCTTAGCCTATGTTTGTAGAACTGGTCGGACAAAGGTCTTCAAACAAGGAGGACACTATAACTATGATGATAGATATATAGATGCTAAGTGAATGCCTACAGCGTAAGTAAAATATTTCTGTATGCCTGTGTTTTGACAGTAAATTAAATAATTCTCAAAATTGACCCTCTGTCTTTATAACTGTCTAACAAACCGTTCAGATACTAGATCTGAGCAGAAAATCACCTGACAAGTCTTGCCTGAGTGTTGCCGCACTTGAATTTGTAAAAGTACTTTGCAGGGAAGGTCAACAGTCCTTCGTCACCACATTGTTATTGCAACTTTGAAGTGTATTTGAGGTCATTATCTAATTATCTCATGCCTCTGAAAAATGATCTGGCATTTGTGCTATTATTACCATTTACAATTTCCATTTCAAGTTAAAGATGCATTTACATATATCCAATTGAAGATTTCCCCAAAATATAACTTACATTTCGGATCGGCTCTTTCACGGTAGAACAAGGCAAATTACATGAGTTATAAAGCACAATATAATTCAGCCCTCACCACTGGCAAGTGTTTAAACAATCGAGCACTTCGATATATCTGAGATAAACAAATATCTGAGATATTTGTTTATTGTTAAGCGACGATTTCATCTTTATTACTTCTAATAAATATATGTATTAATGCTGACATTATTAAATGAGAGAGGATGGGCCCACGAGTAACTGCAGAGCATTTGCAATGTGCCAGTTTGTTTGGATCAGGGTGGTTACATTATGCCTTTTTGTAAGCTCAATGCAGCTATAACTGACCAGAGACCGGCATCTGTAAAATTACGCGTGACACTCTATGCTCTGCCATTTTGCAGTTCCAACTGAAGGGAGAGAAATGGAGATAACATGGAAATCGATACCAGCAGGCCCAATTTGTATGTTGGCACGCCACAAACAATAGCTATTATCTGCCTTATGAACACAGCTGAATATATTTTAAGACACAAGAAGCAAACTGATATTGTCATGGCAGCAATCAGCCAACGCAGATGTGTTGTGTAAAAAGTGGTTTTACACTTTGAAATTGAGCAAAGTCAATTATTTGTTTTCGCTCCCTTCTCCCCATGATAGCAAGACATACACATTTTCAGCTCTCATTTTTTGTCTGATACAAATTGCCAGCCTGGTTACCCCGCTGATTCAACTGCCTTTCAACCCCGCCCACTGATCAGTACCCCTGGCTCAAAGAACAGGGCTTTAATGAGGGACCACTGAGTAAAGAAGACTTTTCTGAGACAGAAGCGCTGGAAACAGTGAGCTATAAACAGGTAACATTGGTACGGGCACAGGTGGTCAGGTAAAAATAAAAAAAGAAAGAAAGAGAAACCAACAGAAAGAGCACATTGACAGTTACAAGACTAGTAATGATGTATTGTGTAATCTGTGAACAAATATGGCAAATGAATGCTGAATGCTTAATGCTGAATGCTACCTGGCATAAACAGTGGAGGATTAAATCAGATCATATAGGCTACAGGATTTAAAGCACAAACTTTTAATCTGTAGAAGAACAGTATGATCTGCATTGTGTCTCAAGGGTGTGTTACAGGGCCACTTCACTTATTTTGAAGTTATAGGTACAACAGTTGACTGTCAATCTGTTGGTTATTAATGCCAAACAAATAATGAATTCATCTGACTATCATAACATTGATGCTAGAGCACAGGCGTGATAGTTTACGTAATATATGCACTTGTAATGCTTAACACCTGTCAAGCTGTAGTTCAATAAATGTTTAGAATTACAGTACGCACTTACTAGCATTTCCATCCAAGCCATGGCGTGTGCCATTCATTGCTGTTCAGAAGGAGCTGTGGTTACAGCCCTTTGAACTCTGAAGCTGAAGGGCACACTAGCACTGGCAGTTTTAGTCTGTGAATGTCATGTTGGACAATACTGCTTCAATTTCTCTCCAGGGTCATTAATGCAGTTGGACTTCATTCTGCAAAGTTATTACCACGTTACACCTGACAACTTGTTTTAACCTTGACAGGAGTGGTTGTCGAAGTTGATCAGTGCTTTCCTCCGTTGTCAACGCATAGTCAGAGCGTTAAAAAATAAAAAATATATAGAGGCTTACAATCCTACAATACTTGCAGATCATTATGAAACCACTGGAAGGAAAACATTGTTATAGCTCAACATAACGGACCCTATCGCCATCGTGACACGTGGGTATTTTCATTCTGACACATATGCCCAACTGTTATGTGTCTAGTGACAGCTCCACACCTGGCTTATGAGGTGCATAATGGGTTAAGGCAGGCGCCGTCATCTGGCAATCACGTCTGTTGGAAAAGCTGGAGCCCCAGTCAAGTTGAATTTGTCAGGTGATTGACCGCTTTGCTTGCTTTGACTCAAGAACAGATGGCACAGCTTAATGCTCCTAGGGCAAAACTGGCCAAGGTGATTCCCTCAGCGAGGTGGGAACAGAGAGAGACACTAAAATGAAGACTGCCAAATGTTTAGTAGCCTTTCCCCAAAGAGTATAAATAATTTAACATAAACATTAGTGCTTGGCCTTGCCGAGAGGTTTACTAAAAACACTGCATTTTAGAATTTCTGTATTGAATTATGTATTGAATGCTATGAATTCAGTTTTGCTTTGAAATTGCAAAATAAGTAAATCCTCAATTGATTTAGCTATAAACAAAATGTAAGTTGTGTTGCATGTATTTGGTCTAATTTACATATACAGTAACATCCATTGGGCATACGGCTGCAATAACTAACACAGTTAACCCAACCACTATAACACAGCCACATACAGTCTGCCTAAAGTGCCTCCATTTTGCATTATAGGTGTGTGTGCCACACACAGCTCAAGGCTGACATGACTTGGAGAGCACTTAGATGAATAGTTAAACATAGCAACTGGTCTTCACTGTTCTTCTTGGAGTATAAGTGCAAGGGCCCTGTGATGTTTCGTGCCTAATTCCAGTAATGCCCCAGCCCATGTTAGATTGAATCAATTGTAGAACCACCATCAATATGAAAGTGGCTCTTTCCCTAGTCTCCAGTATTAGCTTTCACAGTCAGCAATGGCCCACATTTTTGAAATACAGATCAGCTTTAAAGTCGGCGTTATTAATTACTTTTTAATGCCCAGGCCCAGGGCGTTGTGCAAACGGTGCCAGACAATAGTGCTTTCAATAAATCCATTGTCCTTGGGAATGTGCTTCATCTTTTCAAGTGAATGGATAATCATCAATTATTCAAGCATTCAGCCGAGACAATCGGTATCTCTTCATGAACCCACATGGCCCGGGCATATCGGGGTCTCTCCTGGCAGCAGGTGAAAGATGAGGAGGGCACACCTTTATCTCACACATCAAGCCATCCATCTATACATTTCTTTTTTCCAAACCTGTACCTGAGTGTAGCTCAGCTGTCTCTACCGTTAACTCCAATATTTATACATACCATGTTTGCAGATGTAGGCCCAACTGATGTTGGTGTGTTGTGATGTGCACCTCCTTGATACGTGTTTCTCTGAATTGAGCCTACACCACTTGCAGAAGAATCAAAGGGATAGCTCGGCATGATTGGTATCTACAGAATATTTTACACTCACCACCCATGGTATTGTCAACAGTAAATATATTGCCTATAGCACCTACTGTATAGAAATTGCTCCCCTGCAGGCCACAATGAGGGTGGATACATTATGTAAATATATATACATTAAAACATTATTTTTAACAGAAGAAGAGGATCACTGCTGAATGCATACTCATACATGCACATTTGGTCATTTGCCTTTGATCCAAGGTCATTTATTTTCATGCATATCATGCTGATTAGTACAAAACTAGGTGTTGAACAAGAGTGGTAGAAAAGTTGACATTCCTCGTGCAGGACAAATGTACATGATTGTCATACAATGATGTACATATGCGTAATGATGGATACCCACAATCCATCTCTGCCCTACTCTCTGAGATTTCACAATTATACGCGAAACACAAACTCTCCTTGACTCGCTAGGTCGGTTTGATTTTCTTCTAAAAGGATATCTAGGTGTACGGTCGGCGCTCACACATTCGGTGAGAGTGAAAGCGAGTGTGTTTTTGTGTTTTTCACAATGAGTCTGGAAGACAAAAGGAAAGTCGAAGAGAGTATGAGAGAAAGCAATTGGCAGAAGAGAGATTGATGGAGAGAGCGACAAAATATGAGAGAGGAAGGAGACGAGGGATGGATTGAGAGAAAGTGAGGGGGGGGACAGATTGATGGAGAAAGAATTGGAGACAGAGGAATTAACATTGACAATGACAATTAAACACAATAAATTGTATTCAGAATTACAAGTGGGAGAGATACTAAAAAAGGAACATTATGTGAACTACTGTACGTGTGGTTTGCAAAAACTCCAAATTACTTCTTTCTGGACAGGTGTGTAATTTAATAATAATGTATTATAATTCAATAAATATAAATTGTAGTTTGGCAATAGTTCAATGCTGAATTCCATACATAGCTGTACTTCCTAAAAGTGCAGATGGGCGGCAACCTCATTTAAATGGAATAGTCCTTTGGATAGTTCTTTTCTATACTGTAGGTAAGTTGAAAAGCTGACAAAAGGTAATACAATGTGATTCTGTATCATTATGTCAAACAAATGTAAAATTACCATGAACTGCTTAAAGTGCTGAAACACTTTCTTGTCATAATTGTCATAACTCTTCATCATGGCATCCAATAACAATATTCATGAGCCAGCATCCTATCCCAGAAGCACGCATATGATGGTGATTATTTAGGCAGGAGATGGGCAGGAGGGCCCAAGATGCAGAACCAGAGAATGGGAAAGGAGGATAGTGCAGCAGTGGGGTGAGGCCTGCGGTAGACTGCTGGGGTTCACTCATGCATGTGCGGAGTGACTCTCCCTCATTAACTATCCAACACTCTCTTCTCTCTGTCAGTCTAAGACTGGCACTTACATGGCCACACACACACACACACACACACCCCCACACACGCGCCCACACGCACACAGTCACACACCCGTCTGACATCTCCGAGCTCCAACAGGCACAGAGCTATAATCCGTATAACCTCATTATCCTACCGCCATCGCAATTATCACGAAAACGGCGACGTCGGCGAGAACGCGACGGCTTATTTTGTATCGGCTAATGCGATTGAAGGAGCCACGCCCGCGCCCTGAGGCGGATGCATCCCTTTGCAGTGCACACAGCTGTTGCGGTCGGCCGGAGACGATAAGATCTCTGATTGACGGGGCAAATTAACGTAACTGGCGTGAGCTACGCCGGCCACGGCCAGAGGGGGCGGCTGTCACTGTCACACGTGGGGCAGCCATTTGCTTTGCCCACCCACCCCTCCGCCTCCTCACCCCGTCCCCCATCGGGCCCACCGCTGTTTACACGTCAGCCCTTATATCCTCAGCCGGACCCCGCAGTCTGTTGCTAGTACAGCCCAGGTCAGCATGCATGTCTCCTCGCTGAACCTCAGCTGCAGAGCGTAGCCTAGCAAAGCACATCCAAGCAGAAGCTTGCAGACCCTAAAAAATACTTTAAACATTATAAATAGTGGGAATTGGTTGCCGCGCGCTTTAAAATACATTTAGGAGAGACTATTGTTGGTGTATCCTGTAATAACACATGATATATTTAATTATTCAAATATAGGCCTCTATACAGACAGACCACCTGACCTCTGTGTGACCTCTGACAGAAGTGCAAACAGGTAACGCTAACATCAGGCCTCAGCCTGCTCTGTGGCTGTGGCCAGCGGAGGCCCTCAGAACGCTCCTTCCTGCCTCTGAACAGCCTCCCAGGGTGGCACACTGGCATCATGGATGAACAGGCTCGCAGCATCGACGGGCACGGACTATACACTCAATGAAAACAGGCCGCGGTGGTGAGCGATGATGTTGCCATGACAACAGGCAGGCTGAGCGTGCAGCCTGGCTCGGGTATCTAGAGGCATGCGGCGGACGGCATCCACACACCGTGTGGGTTTTTAACCTCTTAAGTGGCAGAAAGCAAGCTGCAGTCTCAGATGGCATCATGGGAGAATCGGAAAAGCAGGGGTGGTGTAAGGGAGGGGGTATGGGGAGTCTGTGGAGTCAGGCACTGGTTAAACCTTCTGCCTCAGAGAGTGCAGTTCCAAGCACAGACATAGGAAATGAAAAAGATGGTGGGTGGTTGTGTTGTTTTTTTTTTTTTATGTGTTTTTTTTATTCTTCTTCGTGTGTTTGTTGTGGTTACCATTGGGCTCCAGCAACGGCCAACTACAGGGATATGAGAGAGACAAACAAACAGATTAACACCAAGGAGAATGCACACACACACACACACACACACACACACACCTACACAAGCACACACACAGACACACATGCACACACAAATATATCAAGCATTACCTGGAACATTATCTTTAAGAAACACAAGCAAAACAACAAACATTTAATGCTCAGTATATTTCTTTGAGGAAAACATAATAAACAGCCGTTAATAAAACATTTCCCACCAATGTCAGGATTAATTAAAACAGAGATAGCGCAGGAAGCTATTTACAAACCTGCAGTCACTTAGATGATTTGTAGCAAATATTTGTTTAAGACATTATTTCCATGCTTTGACATCTGCTGTAGTGCCATTAATAATCTTTCCTAATTTGTTTCATGACACTCAACTCTCAAAAGTAGACAGGAATCCTCCCAACAACTCCCACACTGGTTGGCAGTCCATCTGTCACATTGCAATACTCGCCAGTGTTTATAACCGTTGTATTGTACTTTCTCCTCCAAATCAACCTAACAATAAAATTAAAATATGTGCACTGCCTCGAGTGCTTCTACTGAAATAAAAGGAGGTGCAGTGACAGTAACTCACGACCCGCTGGTTTACAGTTGTCGGCGCGTCGCTTGACCAAAGTGGTCAGTTAGTGGTGATTCTAAAAGGATAGGCTATAATACAGAAATCAGACTTAATGTAATGTAACAAACGTAATGTTGTTGATCGGTAAGTATAATGTCCATGTTATGCAAATGCATTGTTCGTCAGATGCGCAACGTGCTATATCACGCAACACGTAATACCCTATTTAACTTTTTATTTATTTTCTTAATTAGAGTCAGGGTCGTGGCTGACGCTTACATGAGACGCGAACGCGAGGGTGTGCTGAAAGTCAAACCATATTATTCGTTGGTATGGAGGAGAGGATTCATCGAAATGATTCCCTCTTAACACATTGTCAAGGCTATCAGAGCCCCTGTGGGCTTTTTTCGTCACTATAGTCTCTATTTTTCTACCTCCTGAGCGCGGGCACACAGTTTTTCTCTCTCCCACATACACATACACATGCAGTCTCTGCTCGCTTTCTATTTTTCCCACACAGTAATTTTACACTCTCTCTCTCTCTCTCTCTCTCTCTCTCTCTCTCTCTCTCTCTCTCTCTCTCTCTC
>JAODUG010004421.1:0-10594 GCA_027564795.1 Aphredoderus sayanus
ACACACACACACACACACACACACACACACACACACACACACACACACACACACACACACACACACACACACTATACATTTGGTTAGAGGGGTAAGCGGTGCAAGGTAAGAGTCAAGTGCTACAACTGAGTCATCGGGAAATAAAATGAACAGATGAACAGATAAAGAGACAGAACAGGGTGGAGATAAAGACCATCACGAAAACATTACAGCAGTCGAGACAGCAGGGCAGGTGTAATGGAATAAAATACATTTAGATATAGCCACAGGATCACATTTAGTTGGCTAGATAAGTCAGATAAGTTTTAGTAGGGGAACCAGTTTCGTTTGAACTTTCTGTGTGGTACTTTTACTTTACTTCAATTTGAGGTGGATTAATGGAATGTTTTTAGGGAGCTATTAACCATGAAAAATACAACAAAACGTTTGCACATTGCATTAAATGTTCAATATATAACTGGCTTTAGCTGAGATCAAAACAGATTAATCATATAATTGGAACAATATGAGAAAAATTATGTAATGATTACTTAAAAAATCTGAAAATTATTTTAATTTCTAAATTAATTTAATATGATCCTGTAATGGTTCATGTTATATCAGTTGTAATGTTATTACAAAAATCCATCTACCTTTCTACATGTATATGTACCTCTATTTTGAAAAAAGAAAACAGGAAATGTACTACAAAATAAAACCGGGCTTTGATTCAACTATTGCGTCTCTGCTCAGCTGCCCTGTATTCTGCCCTGTCTATGTTATGCTCTGTTGTCAATAATAGAATGTGCTGCTGATATCTTTTTCATTTCGTCGTTTTAATTCGTCGGTAAGTTTTTAACTGTAGCCTGCATTATTATCCTTCTATCTTCACTTTGAGTCTGGCTAACTTTATAGTTTACAGTAGCAGTCAGTCTTAACATCCTCCAGCCTAGATACTTAACGAAAAATGTATTGTAACGTTGTTGTCCTATAGGGTATCATAATAAATGTACAGTGGTTTTTCATAAACACACTTTGCACTTAATACACCTTTCACGTCACCGGGCTGGCAATAATTAGGCTGTTTTTGGTTGCGACTTTATCAAAACAAGTCACCTAACAGCCGCACCGCAGCCACGTTGCACTGGAGGCTGGGATGGGAACACAGTAACTCTCCATCAGTATGATGCAATCGCATCAGCACAATAGTGAAATTTAAATGTGTACATTTGTTTGTTTACCGTTGATCCCATCCAAATTACAAATAAAATATCTACTGTGTTTCGTAAATTATGAAATATCCTGGCTATTTACATTTGTTAATTTGTAATCATGACTATTGAATCATCACCATCATCAGAACAGAGAGTAAAATGAGCATAAACTCTGTTCAATCCCTGCTACTGAGAGTCCTCCTTAGGATTCCATAAGAGCAACACAGGAGAGGATGTTACAAAGGAAGACCCCTCATCTCTGCAAGTGGGCTATAGGCTAAGTGGGATTATAGAAAATGTAAGCCCCATGTTATTTTACCATAGAGTAGAACAACAGCTAGACAACTTAACTTTCAAATTAACAACAAGGGCCTCTTTTAGCTGTGCATGTTCCAGCTTCCAACTTCCAAGTTTGACAAGCCATTTGACATTGGAATTACTTTTGATGCAAAGTTGTGCGTCTCTCTCTCTCTCTCTCTCTCTCTCTCTCTCTCTCTTTCTCTCTCTCTCTCTCTCTCTCTCTCTCTTGCTCTAGTGAGGAAGTGGGACCATGCTGAGGTTGGTCCTTTGCTTGCGGCTGCCCCTGGGCTCCAGAAAAAGTAATGCATGGCAACAGCCTTCACTAGTATCACAAGGCAAGTAGTACCACAAACACACACACATATATATTTCTATATATTTATACGCTAACCACAATCTGCAGCTTTTATGTTCAATCAAAATTGCCCGTTCGGGTAATTCCAAGAATATGCTGCACGTGATAACCTGATGTAAACAGTATGACATGTATGCTGCCAACTGTATACAAGACCACTCCTCTCTCTCTCTAACCCCCCTCCCTCTATCCCCCCCCAATCTCTCTAACTCTCTCATTCATCTGCTCCATTGCTTCAGAGAGATGTGAGTTGTCAGCACTGGTTTTGCTGCCCTGCTGATGTGGCAGTCTGTGCAGTGATTATCTGTTTCCCCGGTTATACAGGGAATTTGGGTAGGGGGCTACTGTGTATGTGCCAACCTATTAATAGACAAAAGTGAAGACAAACATGTAGGTTTGCACAATTGCGTGGACAGATAGTCTAGGGGTTTGGGTATTCAACTCGCAGCAGGAAGGTCATGAGTTCGAGCCCCAGTGTTGGCCTTCATGATTTAGCAAGTGTAACCCCTACTTGCTGCTTCATTGTATTCATTATAATGTAGGCTGCTGAAAGTGAAATGACCAAATTGTAATTATATTTATTTATTTATTTATTTTTCCATTTTCAGCATTTAGCTGATTATTTTATCTGTGTCATACACCAGTAATTATAAGCAAACAACATTCTATTACAGTTATCACAGCAGCATATTATCAGGCCTAACTTAGCAGATAAATAGCATCAGAGAGTGGAAACTATACAATACAACAGATATAGTAGAGTGATAGAGTGGTATAGAGAGAGAGAGATATAGAGTGGTCACTTAAGTCTATTGACTCTGCTATTATGACTGCCGCAGGAACTGCTCCTGTAGTGTAACTAGTTTCACTCTGTTGTTCCTTTGTGAATATGACGCCACACAGTGCTGCTTGCCCGAGCCCATGGCAGCTCCTTTGCCCACCGAGGGGAACTGCGTAAGGCCAAGAGGATTGTGGTCAAACTTGGCAGTGCAGTGGTCACTCGCGGGGATGAATGTGGCCTGGCACTGGGAAGACTGGCCTCCATTGTAGAGCAGGTGAGGAGGCATTGTTGACACACAAAACACGTAGGTGGAAGCGGGAATTATGTCATCAAAATGTCATTAAAAACTATTGTTACTGTTCTCCCCCATTAAGATACAGTATGCTGATGTGTTAATGGCCGAAACATCCGCGTACAGAAGGGAGATAACAGGAATTATTGGATAATACTGTTTCATAGTTTTGTTTTATAGGCACATTAAAAATATCTTAGTCACTCTCAAGGCCATATTAATATAAATGTCTGCGAACAATGGTAGAATAAGGGCTACACCTACTGTAGTAAACAGTACAGTGTTTTCCAGAGCAGAGATGTTTGCTAATGTCCCTGTGGAGATGTGGTTTAGCAGGTTTAGCACTGTCTGTAATTGGAGGTGTGGTTTTACAGGACCCGGGGTTGGGAAAGCAGGTATGGGCGATAACCCAATCATCTGTTTCCTAGTAAAAGGAGCGTGGGAGGAAACCTGAGGGAAAGAGACTGCTGGCGTGATCATGACAGCATAGAGTTGTTGAATAAAACACGTCTGACATGAAACCTATGTGACTTGTGCGCTTGTTGTTATTCACTGCAGTCACATAGGTACAACATAGATACTGCGCTTAATGCCTAGTCTACAGGTAACCAGATGTATTTTAAAACAGGGATTTTTCTGCTTTCTTAAAAAAAAAAAAATTAAATCCATACAGCACTGTTTAAAAAAATAAATAAATAAATCTTCATCCACATGAAAATGAAATTGCATGTTTTCAAGCCTGTGAAGTAAAACAACGGATAGAACTGCGCACACTGACCTCAAACAGAGGAGAAATTGTGTAACGGCGCAGAAGTTGACGCTACAAGCCTAAAAGAACATTTTCCCTTTCTACACGTGAACACTGAAAACTGAGTTTGTAAACATCTTCACGCTGGAGGGAGTTTTGCAAAAGCCCGTCATACTGAAACTGATCATATACACTGTTTGCATGTGGATGAAAGGCCAAACTGAAAAAGCCACAGTACGTATGTATAACTAGCCGTGCACGTGTGGACTGGGCGTAAGTCTCGTGCGTTGTTCCTAACGGGTGCTGTGTAGGTGGCCATGCTGCAGAACCAGGGCAGGGAGATGATGATCGTCACCAGTGGAGCAGTGGCTTTCGGCAAGCAGAGACTGAGACACGAGATCCTGCTGTCTCAAAGCGTCCGGCAGGCCTTGCACTCTGGACACAGTCAGCTCAAAGACATGGTACAGTGGGCGTGGCTGGGTGGTTTACATTTCACAGTAACACGTGAAGCCATAATAATAGTAGTAGTAAATTATGTATTTTATTATACGTACAGTTAAGTAGTGTAACCCAGCAGTAGACTGCTTGCCCAGTAATTTAGATGTCACTGCTGGTGGTTGCTCAAAAAGACTCAAGCACAGAACTGCAGTTATTTGCAGTGATTCAGTAAAAGCCAGGCTAAGGAAATAGAGCTTGCGAAACCTGGACAAGATGATGCATCACTAGGAAGATGTAGGGTATTTAACCTGTGGCAATGGGGTTGTCTGTCTGTCTGTCACAGTCTCTGCCTGTCCTGGAGGCCAGGGCGTGTGCTGCAGCAGGTCAGAGTGGCCTGATGGCCCTCTATGAAGCCATGTTCACCCAGTACAGCACCTGCACCGCGCAGGTACTCCCTGTTGTTATGATTCATTCATTCAATTTTGTACGTTTCTTCTGTTTTTGTAAGTTCTTCTGTTTTCTGTGTATGTTGACTGTGGATCTAATGCGTTGACAACTGTGGATCTAATGCGTTGACAACTGGTGCCCCGCATTAGATCTAACCAAACTGATGCAGCAGGAAGAGAATGTCTTATGTTTTGCTCAATTCATCAAAGTTTTCTACTGCTATTTCTTTTCTACTTTTTTTCTTTCTTCTTCTTCTTTGTTAAGGAGTCTTAATTCGTTAACCCCTCCCACATACAACATGTAGCGTTCTTGCATGTACCACTTCTTTTGTTGAAAGTATATCAAATTATCAAACAGCCAATGGAAAAACGACGCAACTGTAAAAAACTGTAAACGACGTGTTGTTGTTTATTGTGGTGTCCACTTGTGCCCCGCCCTCTCAGATCTTGGTGACCCACCTGGACTTCCATGACGACCAGAAGAGGCAGCACCTGAGCAGCACACTACAGGAGCTGCTACGCATGAACATCGTGCCCATCATCAACACCAATGACGCTGTGGTGCCCCCGCCTGAGCCCAACAGCGACCTGCAGGGGGTCAGTGTGGGTACAGACACCCGGGGCGGGGCCTGGGTGGTGGTGGTGTTGTCCCAGGGATGTGTGGGAGGTGTATAGAGGCTTTACATGTGCCTTCAGCTTGCCCATTCAACCTTTAAAGCTGGAGCTGGAGACTGTATGCTAATACATTTCTTTTTCTTTTCAACCTCGGATAAGCGGTTGAGAATGGATGGATGGAGTTCAAATATTAACAATCTTTCTCCAGAATGACTTATTCCACCTTTTAAAGCATGTGCATGCAGCGTTGGGTGCGTTGCTAGAGGTCAGACTGGTTACTCTTCCATTATTTAAAGGGACATTGGCCTAAAACAGCATTGTTTCAAGGCAATCTCTGATTTCCTTTTTGAAAAGAAGACACCACGTGATATTCTTTACTATTTTTATTTTTTACAAGAACTTACTGTAAACAAACAAACAATAATCCTTTTCTCGGTTTGTACTGCTGAATCTGTGTCCCCGTGTCTCTGCCTCCCGTAGGTGATCAGCATTAAGGACAACGACAGCTTGGCAGCACGGCTTGCTGTGGAGATGAGGGCAGACCTGCTCATCGCTCTGTCTGATGTGGAAGGTACATAGGTTAGCATGACGGCGCTAGTTGTTACGTTACACACCGTCTGCTTCACGGCCAACACCGGTGGCTGAGAGAAAGCAGAAAAGCCAGTCAGAGCTGTTGTCTTATCAGCATCAGGCTGATAGGGTTGACTTAAGTGTGTGTGTGTGTGTGTCCATGCCATAAGTGAGTGCACGCGTGTGCAAAAAAAAATTATTTGTTCTTTGGCATGACACGGCTGTGGCCCATTTCAACGTGACTGAGATTGATTGTTTTGACCAAAGACTTTATCCCTGGCATTTTAGTTTAGACTATATTTGAGTGTGCTGACTTATGGCGTGTGTGTGTGTGTGTGTGTGTGTGTTACTGTGTGTATACCGACACCAGTGTGGTTTTATTTAACAACTATGAAGTTATTCAAAATGTAATCATGTCCTAGGTTTGTTCGACAGCCCCCCTGGATCAGATGACGCCAAGCTTATTGACATCTTCTACTCTGGAGACCAGCAGACTATCACCTACGGGACAAAGTCCAGAGTGGGACTAGGAGGCATGGAGGCCAAGGTACAAAGTTGTGTCCTTTTTGTAGTGAAATCTTCTTTTGAAAACTAAATCAAACTGGTTGGGGAAAAAAACGTTGGTTAGTTGCCAAAGAGATTGCACATTCTGCTTAGAACTCCTCTATTCACAGTATAATATGATCAAGCACTGCACCTTTTTAAGAAAGGAGTTGTGCCTTGTTTGTATAATAGATTTCCTTTTACTTTTTTAACAAGAGCATTCATGTTTAAGGGTCTTAGAGAGAGGTCTTTATCAAAGTATAAACAAATGACAGAATGTTCTCAGAATAAAGCGTTAAGGGTACATGGGAGTTCTTGAGATCACGCTCAGTTGTATAAAGCCTTAAGGGATCTGTAATGTACGTTTGTAAATCAGGACGTATCCTGTAGAATAAAGAGCTACAGATGATTTAACGTGCCGTGTATTAGCCTGCTAAAATGAAAAGTTCTCCAAAGTAGTACAGTATAAATTTAACATTATTTTAAAGTCAGATAAATGAATCTGTACTGATGACTTCACACTCAATACATCATAAAACGTGATTACTTAAGTGACGTGTGTGTGTGTGTGTGTGTGTGTGTGTGTGTGTGTGTGTGTTGCAGGTAAAGGCTGCCCTCTGGGCCCTGCAGGGTGGGACATCGGTGGTCATCGCCAACGGTACCCATCCCAAGGTGACGGGTCACGTCATCACTGACATAGTGGAGGGCAAGAAGGTTGGCACCTTCTTCTCCAAGGTCAAACCTGCTGGTGGGTGCACCTGGATTCTCTCTCTCTCTCTCTCTCTCTCTCTCTCTCTCTCTCACGCACACACACACGCACGCACATGTGCATGTCTGTATGTAGGTAGGAGGTAGGAGCGTCTTGAAAAGGTGCACACACACAGAGCTGTGCTGTACATGCAGCAGGGTGTCAACACTGACCATGCATGCCCTGTGCACAACTGTCCCATCAGGCCACACTGTGGAGCAGCAGACCGAAATGGCCCGACACTCCGGAAGGACCCTGGCATCCCTACACCCTGACCAGGTAGCCAATCACAACACAATGGAGTGAATTGACAAAATGATTTGTTAATAAATTAGAAAAAAATCTTTTTCAATATTCTGACTGTAACTATTGCATTATGGACCAGTCTGTAGGTTGTCAATGCTTGTCTTGGACTATTCACTATTGTCTTATATGGAGAAACACTGACCTCGTGTGGTTGGACACAAAATGACATCATCATGGCTGCCATTGTGTGTGCATGTGTGTTTTCAGAGGAGTGAGATCATCTGCCATCTAGCTGAGCTGCTTACTGAGAGAAAGGAGGAGATTTTGGCTGCCAACAAGCTGGACATGGACCTGGCTCTCAACGACGGTATAAAGTGTACCACCATATAAACTGACTATGTCAGTGTTATGGTTAGTTACAGTTTATCAAGTTTTTTCACCAGACCTCAGTGCATATTGAATGTTCAACAACTTTCAAATTACTTTAGATTCTTTACATTAACACTGGTAATTATAAAAAGCAAACCAAAAAAAGTTAATTATTCCTGAATACATTATCTAATATAACAATAGTCAATTCACTCAAGTCGTATCCGTACCATAATTAAGTAGTATTGTGTAAGCCTGCCCTCCTTATCTTCTCTAGGCCAGCTGTCGCCAGCCTTGCTAAAGCGCCTGAGTCTGTCAGCCGCCAAGCTCAACAGCCTGGCCATAGGTCTGCGTCAGATAGCCGTGTCCGCCCAGGACAGTGTTGGACGGGTGCTACGTCGGACCAGGGTGGCTGCCAACCTGGAGCTGGAGCAGATCACTGTGCCCATCGGGGTCCTGCTGGTCATCTTTGAGGCCCGGCCTGACTGCCTGCCACAGGTAGGAAAGGAAAATGGTGTTGATGGCTTAAAACCTCCCACTTTTGGGCAAGGCATCTGTTGTTAATGTAGTATAAATGCATAATTGCCAAAAGAACAATGGAATTGGTGCATCCCTAATACACACACGATACAGTATATGAGCTATTACTGTATGCATGGTAAGCGTACACTGCTTGGTTCCAGAAGCATTCATGTCCTTGCAGTGTCACCTTCTCCAACCACGTAGCATTGCGGCCACTGTGTGTCTGCCAGGTGTCAGCGTTGGCCGTAGCCAGCGGCAACGCCCTCCTGCTCAAGGGTGGCAAGGAAGCTGCCAACACCAACTGCATCCTCCACCAGCTCACACAGGAAGCCCTGTCTCTGCATGGAGTCAGTCAGGCCGTGCAGCTGGTAAGACTGGGTCCCCATAGTAACCATAGAAAGAGTGTTGGTAGATGTAAAAATAAGAGTAAAGATGCAAAATAAGAAAAAGAATTGGAGTAAAGGAACAGCACAGTTTGACCTAAGGGTAAAATGACAAAAGGCCTCTTGGGGGTTTTAAGAAAGTAAACAAAACTAATTAGAGGTGACTGGTTTGTTTTCATCCTCTGTGTGTGTGTGTGTGTGTGTGTGTGTGTGTGTGCGTGCGTGCGTGCAGGTGAGCTCTCGGGAGGAGGTGGGGGACCTGTGTCGTCTGGACAAGCTGATCGACCTGATCATCCCGCGGGGCTCGTCCCAGCTGGTGCGGGAGATCCAGCGGGCTGCCAAGGGCATCCCGGTGCTGGGGCACAGCGAGGGGATCTGCCACGTCTACGTGGACGCCGATGCCAGTGTCGACAAGGTCATCAGAATAGGTCAGCGGGGCGGCGGCCATTTTGTTCTGCGTCATCCCGCAATCATATTCATCTTTCATAACATTTCCCGTTTTCTTTCTGTTTTATAACTTTCTTCGGGTTTTGGAGAAGGACAGGAGTTTGGCATTATATAATGCTTATTTAAAAATAAAATATTGTCTGTGTCTGTGCCCACAAAATGCAGCAATGTGGAAATATAACTGTGTTCTAGAACTTAGCGAATGTTTTCGAATTAACCTGTCATTCATTTATCACACATTCAACAATTCAGGGTGCATTCAGCAAACATTTTGTCTGCTGAATGCACCCAGCATACATACCTGCTTATACCCGAGTACATTTGTCATACATACGTACATACATACATATACACACACACACACACACACACACACACACACACACACATACACATATACATACATACATTTATTAAAGTAAAACAATGCAGTGATGACATAGTCTCCTTCCAGTTAGAGACTCCAAGTGTGACTACCCAGCCGCCTGTAACGCCATGGAAACGCTGCTGATTCACCGGGACATCCTCAGGACCCCGATGTTTGACCAGATCATAGACATGCTGCGGAATGAACGGGTAAGACAGCCAACTGCTGGAATGTACCACTTTCACACATTAATGGGGGTGTTAATGTAATTGTTTTATCATGAGAGGCCCATTTTCTAGATAGACCCATGATAGCAGACTCAGAATAAACATAAATATGACAGAAAATGTTATATACAAGTACATGTAGAACTATAAAAAAGACATCGAACATACTGTAATAATGGACATAATATATTGTGAGTTAAGTATATATAATGACATCTGATAATGTATAATAACCACCTACTGTATACTCTATAATGACAAAACAGATCATGTATTGTGATCCTCTTAAATCCCACCTTAGTGAGGGGTGCCCCTCACTGATGTAAATAAGGCCCTCCCTTCTGTGCCCAGGTGAAGATCCACGCAGGGCCTCAGTTCGCCTCCTACCTGACGTTCAGCCCGTCGGAGGCCCTCTCCATGCGGACGGAGTATGGAGACCTGGAGTGCTGCATGGAGGTAGTGGACAGCCTGCAGGAGGCGCTGGAGCACATCCACAAGTACGGCAGCTCGCACACGGACGTCATCGTCACGGAGAACGGTAGGGAGCGCTGCCAAGCTGCATCGCCTGTTGTTGTTGTTGCTGTGGTGGATTGGTTGGTTGAACGTCTTTATTGTTAATATAAAAGTGGTACCTCTGACAGGAGATGCCCGAACTACAAAACCATCAAAAGGATAAAAACACCATAAAGCCTAATGACTTATTCCCAATCTGGTCACTTTTGGCGATGTAGGAGTATCTTGAAAAGGAAGCAAATAGGCTACCATCATCTTATAGTACACATAATTTCATTCATTTTCCGGAAGGCAAAGCTCTTGATCTACTGTGCAATTTTCGTTCCTACCCTCACCTATGGTCATGAAGATTGGGTCATGACCGAAAGAACAAGATCGCAGGTACAAGCGACCGAAATGGGTTTCCTCAGGAGTGTGGCGGGCGTCTCCCTTAGAGATAGGGTGAGAAGCTCGGCTATCCGAGAGGAACTCAGAGTAGAGCCGCTGCTCCT
>JAODUG010004423.1:0-10592 GCA_027564795.1 Aphredoderus sayanus
TCAACTGAGCACAACAGTCAACCCTGGAGTCCCAAAGTGATGATTTGTGTGTGATCTGTGCAGTAGTTGTGCTTCCTAATTAGATTATTAAACGGTAGAGAAACAATCAGTACGGCGACATAGCAACAGTGAAAGAAATTGTGCCCTGCATTCATGCCTGACTCTGCATGTACACTAAGACCCAGTTAATATAAATAGCGGCCTCAGTTAGATTTTTGTCAATCACAGTTGGCAGTAAGTTTGCTCAAAAACAGGTGACATTCGTGTAAAGCATAAATCCAACTCTCTTTGTTTATATTACATTACAGTATTTGAACAAATAACGCATATACCAAGACATTAGTACAACTGGTATGTATGCATTTTCCATGGTAGTTCCATCAAATAACTTAATTTCATTTAATAATTTTATTTTTTCCATTTATCTTCTTCAAAATTGTGCTTTCTGCTAATTACGATTTTTCATTACGTACTTTTTTTTTTCATTACTTCCTTCCTGTTTTATTTTTCACAAAAATTAGAAGTACATTTGAATACAGTAAATGTTTTATAACCATGGTTGCAGCTCTTTCAGCAACATTCATGTTATAAATCATTATGTACTGTAATATGATTAGAGCAAACTTTTAATAGCACATCCTAATTCCTGTTCTGATTCAATTTATCTTGGCAACAAAGCTGCAGACATAAGTGTATTCAGTTTTAGGGTAGATTTCTGTTTGTGTATGGTGGCACAATATATGTACTGTATTTGTGCCTGTGTTTATTTTTATTAGTTGTTTGTCTGTGTACGTATATGTGTTTTACTGAATCAACCGTTTTAAAATTGTGGTATTTTCAGTTGATAAAATGTGGTCTTACTAAACAATATGGGCAGGCCAATATTATATGTTCCCATTTTAAACACAGCCCAACACAAAGTAGATACTACCACAGGGCATATCTTTTTCATAGATGGTTGTATTTATTCTCTTTCTCTCTCTCACCTCTGTGTCCTCATCTGTCTGGTCTCTCATGCTGATAAAAGCCTGTAGCTGTCTATCTGATTCTGGAACAGTGTTGGAGGTACTAGAGCTGTTCGGAGTTGGCCTTGAGTCCACATTGCTCTCTAGGTTTCCCTGGAGGTCCCAGAGGCTCCTTCTGGGAAGTTCTGGCTCAAAAAGGCTTTCATCACCCGTGTCACTGTCACTGCAGTCACTGGGTGCTGGCTCTGCTGGCCTGCAGGGAGGTCTGTTCGTCCTCATACTAGACAGAAGATAGAGAAGTAAAAGGTCATAGTAAATATAAAAATAAATAAAAAATACGCTGTTCTGCATCTGTTAAATAATGAATTGCATAGCTACATCTAACTAAATTAATAGTCATGGGTTTTCTATCCATGGTCAGCAGCAAAGTAATTGAAATTGCCTGTCTTACCGTAGAATAGCATTCTTCTCTTCGCTGTTGTGTTGGAGATAGTAGCGACAACAGCAGATTGTTTGTATCGCACCCATTGGCCCTACCCAAGTCTTCTCAACAACTATAATCTGTCATTTCTAACAACATCCAACAATCATTACATCAGCAGCTTCAGGTTTTACTGCACTCACATAAACTGAGGTGCTAGACTTCAGCCAGTTCGTCGACTTCTTCTCTGCTAGCCCCTCTCTATACTGCCTTAAGCAACAGGCAACAGTCAATTACATTATCCATGTGAGCTGGTAAAAACAACACACACACACACACACACACAAACACATAAACACACAGTCACACAGTCATACATTGATTCAGCAGCTTGTCATCATGCAGCAAGCATTACTACACTAGAGGCATCACATTTCGGTCACGCAGGCTGAGGACTACAATACCATCGTTTTTATTACAATGAATGCAACATTCATTGTCATAAAAATTCAATATTAAACATGGTTTGTTAATTTCTCATGCCTTTGACATTCATCGAGCGATACAAAGGGAATTCATATGTTAGACACCTAGATTTGTTACTCTAGCATACTTTATTTAGTGACAGACTGTGTTGAAATGTGTAAATGCTAGTTATTTTTTTACATTAGTAGAAGGCAATACATATGGGTACTGGTTGGTCAAATAAACTCATTTAATTGCAGGCTTATCTGCATTATGTTGGCCCTACATGTATGCCAAGGTCAATCCTGTCACACAGTTTTACATACAGTACAGTACTTCTGAAGTATGGTACATACTCCCTTTGTATACTGTATGGGATCAGTGGACCAATAGTTTCCACCAAGAGATTTGACACATACTGTACTGTATTGTCAGTTTTTTTTTTATTCTGGTGATATGAATGTAATTAATAGGAAACTTTTATAAGCAGTTGGGTTATAGTAGGTACTTATAAGTACCCATGACGCAGTTTTGTACTGCACTATGCAGTACTGCATGTTAAGATAAAAATTTTTTTAAATACTCTATAAGCCTAATGCTTTTCAGCAATAGAAGGGATATAAAGTTGCTATAAAATATGGATATAAACCAGGGAGCTGACATTCAAGATTTAATAGCGAACTAATGGCTAATATTGTAATGGCATACTACATATTATTATTAGTAGTAGTACGTATTAAAAGAATACAGAAGCCTGATTACAGCCTCAACTACAGCACACCCAGGCTACAACTGAACTTAAGACACAACTAAAATATGTGCAAAAGAATGTACATTAGAGTGATGTAATAACGAAGGTAAGAAAGTAAGGCCTACCTACATTCTAATCAGTTTTATGATGTACATTTGACATTTTCAATTATATATTTGTTTGCATACTAAACTTGTGTTCTGCAATCACTCAAATTGCTATTTGTGTATAATACTGAAAAAATTACATTACTTTTCTTACTAGTAGTAAGGGAAATAAGAAGGAACATATTGGATAGAGGAGGATAGAGGAGAGAGCATAACGAATAGAGGAATATAACTGCAAAATTGTAATGGGAGAAGGTTAACCTCATCATTAATAAATGAAAACTGTCAATGGACTGATTCCAGTCATGGTTTTATTGTACATCTCGCAGATTGAGAAATCCATAGGCAGAGAGAAGCAATATAAATGAGTTTGGTATCCATGTGTGGATTGCCCCTGCTTTATTCCATCATGTATATAATGTATTCTCTCCCTGTCTTTTCAAGTTTTACTTGACTAACCCTTAATTAAATCTAGATTCTAATTATTTTAATATTGATCCAATAGCAATAAAAGGAGGTATGTTTCTTTTGTTTGTATTCATATTATATAATATCCAGTGAAAAGGAAAAGTGAAACAATAAATGCTTTACTTCCCATGTCAATGGATCACACTGTGTAGTTGCTGTGCTAGGTTTTAACAGCAGAGGGCAGTATCACCCTACACCATTTGTTTTAAATAATAAAGGTTAAAGGAAGGTACTGTAATATAATGGGATATTATATAAGTCCATATTAATATTTATATATTTTCAATCTGGTCGAATTTTTGTATTGGATTTAATTTTGTATTGGAAATTAAGCATTTATATTGGCAATCCCACAGACAGATTATTTTACTATATTACTATTATTATTATTTTTATTATTATTATTATTATTATTATTCTATTATTATTATTATTATTATTGTTGTTGTAAAGCAGCTATATGATGATTTTGAATTATAGCCACATTCTTTTCAGATAACACAGAGAGGAGAAGAACATATTATTTTTTTATGTACATATTATCATTGCAATACATTCCTTTGTCGCATATTCCTTTTTTAACCTCTTTTTAACTCTCTCTCTCTCTCTCTCTCTCTCTCTCTCTCTCTCTCTCTCTATCTCTCTCTCGTATGTCATATATATGCACAGAGTGTATTTATGCTCCTACCTTGGTGTCTGCTAGACTACTAGTCAACATACACACACACACACACACACGCACACACGCACGCACGCACGCACGCGCACACACACACACACACACACACACACACACACACACACACACATATTGGCAGTGTGACATTGACACAGTGCAGTTGAAGAACTTAGGTGAGGGTGAGTGATGGACCAGGGGATGGGCTGGTCCCTAAAGGTACGTGTTTGTGTGCGTGTGCGTGTGTGTGTGTGTGTGTGAATAATGTATGAGGGCATCAGCGGCGACAGAATGATATTCCAGCTCAGACAACCCTCAACAGGACAGAAAGAGAGGTCAAACATCTGGAGACCACGAGAATGATAAGCAGACACACATACACACACACACACACACACACACAGACAGGGGTGCTTTGTGCAATTTCTAACTTGCCAAGAAGATGCACATCGTCTGCTCTAGAACATGGGATGCTGTTACACATTAAAGACACATTAGCATGCAAAAGCAACAGACAGGGAAGAAAACACTCTGTTTTTTAATTGTCATTGCTGTGTGTATTTATTTATTTATTAATTATTTCTTTATGTATTTGTGTTGGGTTTTTTTGTGCCTTTTAACCCTCCTGTCGTCCTCGGGTTTCAAACGCACATCATATGCCTGTGTAAGCTGTATAATTAGGTTTAGCGCCTTCTATCTGCCACAAAGAGCTAATGATTTGGGTCATTTTGACCCGAAGGACATCATGAATTAAAGGATGCTTTATAGTAAAACTGAGAAGCTTATCTTTGATGACCAGCACTTTCTGCACCTTAAAATCAATGAACATGTGGATAGATTTACAATCACCAATAAAAAACGTTTTTTATTTTTACAAAGGACTGTATTCGAGTTTGACCAGAATCGCTTATAACACCTATAACACCACTTGCTGCTATATTTCTATATTCCATAGATTCTTGATTCCATACAGTACCCCTTTAAATGATGAGTAGTAGATAGTCTCTGCTATGGACCAATACACATCTGCACCATACACTTTGATTGCTAATCAATGTTTATGACACCATATTTTTTATCAACTGTCATTGAAGATCCATGAGAATTATGCAATGTTTTATAACTGTCATAGGCAATCGATGAGGGTGGCGCCATCATCTGCCTGCCATGATCATTACAACTTGTGATCAATAACAAAATTGGGTGGGGGCGAAACATCATGAATCTTTTGAGTCATACTCAAGACTGTATGATGATGGGTTGGCAACAGGCATACTGTATGTGCACGTGTGCTTGCTTGTAGTGATCTGCTTTGTCTGCTGTTTCCCTGTTACTTACAATACAGCAGAGGCTCATTAAAATGTGCAACAGAAAAAGACCAGATGCTTCTAAGAATTTGACTCCAGGACCTTAGGAAAATAGCTATAGCTAAATCTATATTTCTCACCATCATTCTGTCAATGCAATCGTACACAGATCACACACACTTCCTGACTCTGTAGGTGTGGTGCATCACATTGGAAAATGGGGGTCGCGTTGTTTGGGAGGGGGGTTTCCCTTTTCTTTGTCACCACTAAACCAAGAACATTTTTCTTTCCCCCTGAGTGTGTGTATAAACACGTGTTAAGGTGTGGTGCTCCTAAAAAAACAGTAAAGTCACTGTTCCTCTTGCACCAGTTCACACAGAATCATGTCTGCACAATGGAATTTACACTGTGCGATCATTCTTTACCATAAACATGGGTGTAGCTCTTGTAGCTATGGGTCACTTTCATTTTTCAACAGTAAATCTGAGTATACTGTACTGTATTGGTTGCAGTTTACACTTTGAGCTGCAATTCTTGTATGAAAGGTGCTAAACAAATAAAGTAGATTTTATTTTATTATTATTATTATTATTATTATTATTATTATTATTATTATTATTGTCATTGTCAATGCTGTTGCACTGGCATACTGTACTTAAATTAAACAGCCCCATGTTACACGTTTCCCACTACTACAGTATTATGTCACCTCTATGAAAAGGCACATTTCTCTAAAATCTTTCTGAAAATCTCATCAAGTTTTGAAAACAATTTCTCCTAATTTCGATTAGGAGGGTGAAATAACCTGTCAGTGTGATTACTTATATAGAGGTACAAAAGCTACAAAAACAGAGGACCTAAGGAGAGAGAGGGAGAAACATTGTTGGAAGCCAACAGCAACCCAGGCGGCTGAAAGAGAGCACATACCAATCATAGAAGTCACAGATCACAAATCAGCAGTAGGTGAGCAGGCCATCTGTGTCTCTGCCTAAAATTACTTTGCTATCCAAACAGGAAAACAGAAACAGAAAAAATATCTCACTAACACAATGTGAAACATGGTGCCTTGCTGGACATACTATGGTACTAATGGTTCTTTTCCACTGAATGCATGCATGGTACCAGCAGGCCAGGTCGACTCTACTCGCTTCAGCCTACTGGGCTACTTGTTTTTCACTGCAGATAAGTGCCAATATATAGAGTTCTATGGTAGTACCCAGCGTCATATAATAAGAGAGTTGCAACACTCTTTTATCTCGCAGCCTCTAGATCACGTGGTTTATGTATTAGTCTATAGTTTAAAAAAATAAACGTTTGATTGGTTTTCAGATGGACGGACCATGGGACCCCATGAGACAAACAAGCAGCGGTTATATTTACAGCAATCGATTATCTGGTAAATTATATTAACACATCATATACTTTAAATTAATTAAATGTATGTCAATTACGTTATTAGGCCATTTACATACATTTACATATATTTACATACCACTGGCAACATTGTAACATGAGAAAACTACAGTATAGTTTGTATACTGTGTACTGTACGTACAGTAGTACTCTACTAACAGTATTATTATACATACAGGCCTAAAATAAAGATTTTTTATGGTAGTCTACTGAATATTGTTTTACTTTATATTTGATTTGACAGTACGTACAGTATATTCACATGTATAGGCTACTAGTGTTTATATAGGCTACCTAGTACCTACTCTATAGTGTGTACACCTGATACTTACACAAGCTTCTGCATTTCAAACAGTAATGCCCATATTGTTCCCATACAGTAATGCCCATTATGTTTGGGACAGTGAGTACTGTAGCCTATCTTACTCTTATTAATGCCACTATGTTCATAGTTATTAGCACATTCATACCTACCCTTACTGTAATATACCTAACATACAGTACAGTACACTGCACTACTGCTTCCTGCTTACTAGTAGCCTTAGAGGCTACTACACCTTGGTTGTCTTAGTACTTGTCAAGTACTGTCTGTTCAATGACAATAACGTTTAATCAAATCCACTGTTATATATCAATCATGCCAGAAACTGCTCAATTTAAAACAATAAATACATCTGATTAACTGTACAGAATATACAGTATTTGCATTCAACAACAAAACGTTTTATACAATATGTCCAGGGAGAGGATAAAAGGCAGGTCTGTTCTCCAACGTGTTGCTCCAACCCATGCTCTTCCACTTCTGTTGTTGACAGTGCTTGATCTGGACCTTGCTGTTACCACTGCCGCTGACCTCTAACTGTACCGATGGCAATAATATGGATGAATGGGGACGGACACACACTCTTACAGTTTCTTAATCATTATTTTAGTATCTATTGCCTAATTGCTAGAACCCTTATATATTGTGAGAGTTACATTTATTATACTGTATTTCTCATGTTATGCTTCGTTCTGGAACCACAGTAGGCACATACTACGTTGACCAGCAGGTTTCCCAAGACAATGCTATGATAGTTATTACTCCACCAGCCTATCTCTCCTGCAGAAATTATATCACATTTTACATGGATCATATATAACCAACATTTGTGTCAGTGTCAGCTGCATTGTCAAACATTATATTTAAGCGCCATTACATTTTGGATGCTATAGAAATAACATTCACCTTGCTTTTACTCCTCATTGATAGCTGGCTTGGGAGATCATCAGATAGCTGGCTTTGGAGATTATCAGAATTATGCAGAAATGTACAGTACTATCTAGTACAGTAGGCTACTTAGTAGTATATAGGCTAGTTGAGCTAGCTAGCTACCATTCATTGTAACCAGATGTAACCATATGAAACTATTGTTGCTAACTTTAGTAATACATCAAATAATCGTACAAAATCTGTATTTGTACACCAATACATAGACCAATAAGTTATGTTTTGTGGGTACATCGAGGCTTAATGGTATCTGGTTACAATATGGTAGCTAGCTGTGTTTCTTATGTTAGCTTACTGCACCAGTAACAGTAGACAACTACATCTGGAATCTAACCAGATTTAAAAATTAAAATAAAAAATTAACTATTGACTAAGCTTATGAGAGGTATGTTAATGCATTAAACCATTTTTAAAAATGCAGTAATTTCATAAATTTAGCTGCGAGGGTTCCTCGGAAACAAATTGATAATGAATGGTGTTTAACGTTTAACCACGACTGTATAAGAATAAGAACGTTGGTTTTGGAACTATTCGGTGCTCAATGACCAACAGCTTCTGCACCAGAACACGGCGTGTTTTTGTGTGCCATTTAATGGTATCATCTCAGTTTGTTTGTAACGGCAACAGAGCATTAGGCTACTAAAACAAAAGTAGCCTAATAACCCCAACTTTTGACCAATGGAAAAGCAAAATACGAGAAGTGAGTAGTGTCGAGTTGAGATGGTACCATGCAGTGGAAAAGCACCATTGCGTGTGTGTGTGTGAAGATCGGCCCTACTATTTCAGGTCTACTAAGAGTCAAATCAAACAAAAATAAGGGCCCAACCCAGGAGAAATTGCAATTGTAATGTTTCATTTTTATTGATCCACCACCCTCCTGCATCATATATTAAAAGTGTACCTTCATGGATTTAGTGGAACATATATTTTATATGTCAAAACCTACGTTTTCATGTTTTAGACGTGGTCTGGGTAAAATTGTGTTTGTGTTAAGGTGTTAAAAAAGCTGTTAATATCAGACAGTCTTTGTACACCTAGCTAACTTACATTATTAGGGGGAAAAAATATGTTGGCTAGGTGCACACATACTAGACCCTGCAATGGGTTTGGATCGGTTTGGATGTGTAAACATTTGTGAAGGCTTGCATTTTTGTGTGTGTACAGATAATGACCATGTTTAAATACATAATTGTCTTATTATATTGTCAGGAATTCGACAATAATTCGAAGCTGTATTCCAAATAATTGATAAATAACAAATTTATATTTAGAACATGGTACTGTATAAACAATAGGGCAGGACAGCTTACCTTCTCAGCTAGTGATTAGGGTTAGTGAACTCCCAAAATGCTCAGGTTTAGTCTGTATAATACCAGACCTGCATATATAGCAAGATGTCTACTGTACCTATTAAAGTTCCCCATGGGGAATAGTACATTATGTGTGTCTTTGGTGTAACACTTTTCTTTTCATAATTCTGATTATGTCTGTGCAAGTACAGAATGTATCAAACAGCAGGCTTGTGTGGGATAGAAAACAAACAGTGTGTTTACAGTAGAGAAAGGCTCCGTGGAGGCACACATTATGTCCATATTTGTGTACCTGTGTTTGTCTATGGAATGGGATGGGTAATATGTTAGTGATGGATGGAATCTGGTACCTTTATAGATTCACATGTTGATTCATAGTGTAGCTAGACCGCACAGTTTTGTGTGTTTGGGGCGGAGGGTGATTGTGCTTCTGTGTAGCATGTATCTGTTTGTGTGCGTGTCTGTATGTGTGTGTACTGCATGTGTATAGGTTTGACTTGTGGTGTGACTGATGACCATGAGTGATGATAGTAACTGCAGAGGACTGGATGCCATCCATAATATGGTATGTGAACACACGCACACAAATGCACTTTTCTTATGTAGTTCTATGCAAACGCACACACGTTATTAGCTATAGTTCTATGCAAACGCTCACACAGGCACGCGCACACAATTAAATAATAATAATTATAACTGAACAATGGCTTGTGCAGTTGAAAAGCCAATATTACATTTTGATAAGTTACTTTAAAGTAAAATATACAGTAAGGCAGAGCTTTTCCCCATTTGTTGTCCATTGTCTACCTCTAGATGGCACTGTTGAATAGGAGAGGCGGTGTGTCCTGCTTTTACCAAGCAACTCAACAAACACCTGGTGACTTAAGTATTACACATACCTGACTTCTGGCTCAACCATTTCAACCATAATACACACCCTAATACATGGAACAAGTAGAGAGAGAAAAGGCAAATATTGCTGAACCCTATAGAACTAATCAAAATGTGCTGCAAGTCGTGGGAGGTAACTTCAAACCATGTATTTATCTCACTCTCTCTCCCTCTCTCTCTCTCTCTCTCTCTCTCTCTCTCTCTCTCTCTCTCTCTCTCTCTCTCTCTCGTGTGTTTTGTTTCTTAATCGACCTAATCTGTCTGACTAAGCTGTCAAGTCACAAGCTCAGGACAGCATAACAATTGGATGCACGCACAACAGACGCATACAGTATCTGTCAAACACACACACACACACAGACACGATAAGAGCACACAATGGAGCATTGACACGCCTACATTCTTTACCCCTTCTTCTATCTTTCTCTATTTCTAAATTCTCCCACACAAGCTTGTATTGCACATAGTAGGCCCTCACACAGGCTTGTATTGCACATAGTAGGCCCTCACACAAGCTTGTATTGCACATAGTAGGCCCTCACACAAGC
>JAODUG010004424.1:0-10590 GCA_027564795.1 Aphredoderus sayanus
TTGACATGAATATTAAAATCTCCTATGATTCATACATTATCATTATGTGTTACAATATCGGAAATAAATCCAGTAAATTCATCTAGAAATTTTGCGTACAGGGGGAATATACAACAGTTAAATATATAGATTCCAAGCTCGATGACCGCATTACAAGTACGGACTCAAATAAATCCATGTTTTTAACTTTGGGATTTAAATCAATATCAGATTTATTAATCAGTGCAACCCCACCACCTTTTTTTGGATGTACGCGCAACATGCGAAATAACATAACTCGGTGGCGATGCATCATTTAGTGGTAAGAATTCATTCGGTGTCAGAGGCCCAACATATCTAATCTATGGTCTCTAAGTCATTAACTAAAAGATTCTGGAACCGTACTCCTGGATAGGGGTTGGACTTTATTCTACTCTGGATATGCCCAGGGTGTGAGGCGCTGGGCGGGTGTGGGGATACTTACAAGCCCCCCTATCCAGGAGTGGCAGTGAAGGTCAGGGACCTCGACGGACCAGACCTAGGCAGCAGAGGCTGGCACTGGGGACTTGGAACGTCACCTCTCTGTGGGGGAAGGAACCGGAACTTGTGCAGGAGGTGGAGCGCTACCAATTAGATCTGGTTGGGCTTACCTCTACGGACAGTCTCGGTTCTGGAACCGTACTCCTGGATAGGGGTTTGACTTTAATCTACTCTGGAGTTGCCCAGGGTGTGAGGCGCCCGGGCGGGTGTGGGGATACTCACAAGCCCCCGGCTGAGCGCTGTTACGTTGGAGTTTACCCCAGTGGATGAGAGGGTTGCCTCCTTACACCTCCGGGTTGTAGGGGGGAAAACTCTGATCTAAACCAGAGTGGGTGTTTGTTATTAGACTTCTGTGCTACTCATGGACTGTCTATAACAAATACCATGTTCGAACATAAGGATGCTCTTAAGTGTACGTGGTACCAGAGCACCCTAGGCCAAAGGTCGATGATCATGCATGTTCGTCTGATCTGAGGCAGCTGCTGTCAACTAATCACCATCTGGTGGTGAGTTGGGTCAAGGGGTGGGGGAAGACTGGACAGACCTGGTAAGCCCAAGCGGGTGGAGCGGGTGGAACGTCTGGAGGAGACCCCTGTCCACGAGATCTTCAACTCACACGTCTAGCAGAGCTTTTCTGGTACCGCTGTGGAGGTTGGGGACATTGACCTTGAGTGGGAAATGTTCAAAGCCTCCATTGCTGACGCTGCAGCAGAAAGCAGTGGCCTCAATGTCTTAGGTGCCTATGCACCCTCGAACATCGTGGTAGACACCAGTGTTCAGGGAAGCCGTCCAACTGAAGGAGGAGGCCTTCCGGGATATTTTATCCTGGAGGACTCCAGAGGCAGTTGCAAGGTACCGATGGACCCGAAGGGCTGCAGCCTCGGCCGTGAAAGAGGCAAAGCAGCGGGTGTGGGAGAAGTTCGGAGAAGACATGGAGAAGGACTTTCGGTCGGCACCAAGGTTTTTCTGGAAAGCCACCTCAGGAATGGGAAATGGGGATCCATCCAAGCTGTGTACAGTAAGGACGGGACGCTGTTGACCTCAATTGAGGTGGTAATATCACGGTGGAATGAACACTTTGAGGAACTCCTGATCCCGACTAACATAAACTCACATAAAACGATACAGTAATTAACAATATATTGCTCCCTGATCCCCAACCATTAAAATAAATTAAACAGCGCCTTCTATCTGCCACAAAGAGCTAGTGATTTGGGTCATTTTGACCCAGAGGACATCACAAGGGTTAAACAGATTTCCATGTCTTACCTTCATCAACAAAGATAAACAGTGACTCTAAGGTTGCCATGGTCAACCAAAAGAAAATAGTCACTTTCAACAAAGAAAAAGGTATCGCTCCCTGGTGACAACCTTCAAAACTACACTTGTATGTAGGTACACCTGTACTACACTTATATGTATGTACAGTATGTATACCTGTGTGTGTGTGTGTGTGTGTGTGTGTACATTGCCTCTTTATGTGTGTATATATGTGTATATACACGTATGTGTGTGCATATGTGTATATGCAGATGTGTTTATATATAGATGTGTGTGTGTGTGTGTGTATATATATATAGTGTTATAATATTCTGTTTTACTTGTCAGCGGGTCAGCTGGCGGGAAGCTCCTCGGTAGAGATGTATCGTCAGGTGTTGCTGGCTGGATGTCGTTGTGTTGAGCTAGACGTCTGGAAAGGACGAACAGCTGATGAGGAACCTGTAATCACACATGGATTCACCATGACTTCAGAAATCCGCTTTAAGGTAACCACTTAGGCACACACACATGCACATGTGTTGGAAGAAGTTGCATTAATCAGGACATACAGTGCCATAAAAGCAAAAAATCATCATTATAGAATTTATAGAATTGTAAAATTTTAAACAATATAACATACAAAACATATAATAATAATAATAGTAATAATGTATATGCCACTTTTCATACAAGATTTGCAGCTCAAAGTGCTTTACAATAAAATAAATGTGAAAAATAAAGGATTAAATGGTAAAATGAACTTAAACTATTTCACATAAAATGAATAAGGAACGAGACTAAATGATACATACCATAATGGAAGGTGTGGTGGCAATTCTGAAAATATAACTCAACAAGATCTTGTGATGTACTCAAAAATCTTGTATTTGGCCACACGGCGGCGCCATCTGATTGTGTATGATTTGTTTGTTTTTCAATTGGCTTTGCTGTGTGTATTTATTTATGTTGGTTTTTTCATGCCTTTTAACCCTCTTGTTGTCCTCAGGTTTCAAACATACACCTTGTTGTGCCAGCAGTGCACATCATATGTCTGTGTAAAGTGTAGAGTTATGTTTAGCGCCTTCTATCTGCCACAAAGAGCTAGTGATTTGGGTCATTTTGACCCAGATGACATTACGAGGGTTAATAGACTCAAATACGGGTTTAATACCCTCCAATGCTTCTTGTTTTAGGGAAAACTAATTTACAAGGCCTGTAATCTGATTTTGGTAAAACTTTTACCGGCTCTGCCCCGCTAATTAGTCTCACATCATATTTACTTCTAGCCCACAATTGTTCAGGAACCTGTTTAAGCGCTAGATGAGTAGCTATATCAATCTCTTCTTTAACGAAAGAGGCCAACATGTTGGACTTCAAATTATCTGCACAGATAATTGTATTGACAGAGTTGTACTGTCCGTTTTGTAACCACTGAGCATGCAACATTTTGCATATACGCATGCATGGATGGGCTGTAGAAGACGGTCTCGAATTATGCACATAGAAAAAAAATCTTCTAGTACATTCGCAGAACTTTCAACCCCAGTTCAAACTGTTATACTAGATATTGGATCCTTTACTGATTATAGCCATGGCACATTTATTTTGATCCCAATACATGTTTTTCAAAACCAATTTATCATTTTCATGGCCTTCTTTGAACCATCTCTGTTCAAAACTCTTATCAGGCCCCCTACTGACATTTGCAGTATAGTGCAAATCTTCCACATGCATATAGTCAGTAGTGTGTGGGTGAGTGCATGTTAAAGCTTTTTCTAACAATTCAGCATTAGAGGAAATCACGGCCTTACTGCACAGCTGCCATTGATATACGTACAGAGGCTCGTCAGGGCTATATTTCACAAATGTGAGTACAGGAGTTGTCTCTAAATTTTCTCTAGCAACAAGACCTGTTGCAGACGGAACAATTGATATGTTTAATATTAGAATTAGATCATGTCCCACAAATTTCATTGGGCAGCACGATGAAACCAAAAAGACAGGTTTAAATGATCTGTTAATAGGATCCACACATTTTAAAAGCGGCAAATATTTTTCATGGACAATCTTTCCTGAAGCCCCGATTGAGTTTACACTAATGCCACTCATTTTACATTTAGCTGATAGGGTGCTCTTGTCTCATAACTGAAACAGTGGCTCCAGAATTCACTAGAAATAGTATGTTTTCTCCTTGTATCTCTAATTATAATGTAGGCATTTTCTGATATGCTAATTCATTCAAATGTGCATATGTTCCTACCCTTTGTTGTTTTTTGAACTTTTGTTTTGTTTCCAATGCAATGCAATTACTTCAGATACAATCTGTTGCTGATGGTGTAGTGTGTTTTGACCTGTTTCATCTGTGGGATGGTCTCTCTCAGAATCTCAGGTTTCTCCCTCTCCCGAGCCTCCTCCATCTTTCAGCGTGATTGCATATAATTGTGGTTCTCGGCCATACATTCTCTTGCCCAATGTCCCCGTTTTCCACAGTTGAAACATACGTCTGGGTCGTTAAAAAACTGACGTCCACGATTTCTAGTTCTGTCCTTAGCGCCAGCACGTCCTCTTCCTCGTCCTCTCTGTTGACTCATTCCTCCTCGACTCTGGGTATTTTGCAACAATTTAGTAATAGCCATACTTAATATTTCATCCTTCTTTTTACCTGTTCGCATGTAGTGCTTTTCTGCATGCACCGCATGCTGTTCAATCATAGGCAGTCTGGCATTCTCCCATGTCAAAGCTTTTTCATCATCGCCAAAATTTCCGTTGTTAATCCGTAAAAAATAGTTCTTTAGCATACTGTAGCTTCCCAAGGATTTTCAGTTTGTTCTGCTACACCCAGGGCAGGCTTCTCTACCCCACAATGTGCAGTGTGGACTACCTCTAGTCGATACAGGTAATCCGCTACTGTCTCATTTTCTCCTTGGTGTGTGTTGGTCATTTTATTCGAGTCCATTCGTACAGGAAATCCAGCAATGAAGTAAAACCACTTTCACATGGTTCAAATGCTAAAGGTTGAAAGATTCATTTCCTTTATTGTGCATTTCTGTGTTAGAGAATCTCACGTGAATATGCTGTACAGTTTTCTATTGTCTTTTAGTTAGGGTATAATAATTATTATGCAACATTTATACAGTATAACCATTTATTATGCATGCCACTTTTGAATGCTTTAATAAATCTATGATTTTATAATAAGCAGTGTTTACTAATTGTTTATGTGTAACAGTAACTAGGGTCCCTATTATCGATTTTGATAACGAGCATAATTGGAAATATTAATTTATTAATAATCATAAAGGTAACTAAATCACCTAGTGTCCAATAAGAGATACTGAAACGTTAGTGGTGCCCCGCTTATTCATAATTATGAAATATGAAAAATTAATTATGAAAAATATAAATTTTCATCACTTTTCCAAAATTTTAAGAAAGCCAAAATTCGTAGGTAGGATCATCCCGCTACAGCCTATATACACAAGTATCGGCTTTTTGACCCCTGCCACTTGCACCATAGGAAATTGTTTTGTCATTGAGCCAACACCAGGCGTTTGCAGTTCAGTTTTCACAACACTCCCTTACGGGTGTGTTGTGGACTTGAAACTTTGTCCGTTTCTTCATTATAAGTCAGTGGAGGAGAGTAAAATTGTGCAATATCTGGTACTTCCGGGTACAATGGCGTGTACCTCGGTGGCAGATGACTGTCTTTGGCTGGCTGTTCGGCCTTAGCCTCGCGTGACCATCCTGATGTCTCGAGCTTCGATTTATTTTCACCGTGAGAATCAGTCTGGAAAGGCCTGGATCAACGCGATTGTAGTTCGAGTAGCATCTGAACTCTCAAATCAGCATCGTCGTTAGGTATGACAACAGAGAAAGCGACTTGAAAATAACAATGGCGGATCCTACAAAGGTAAACATAGATGATGCTATATCGTCAGTTTTATCTCAACTGAAGACTAAATCTTCATGGAAAATTGAACAACAGCATTGAAGACCTTTTTAGACGGAAAATATGTTTTCGATCTACTCCCAACTTGTTTGGTTTATTTTCATATGTCATATGGTCAGAGTTACGGTGACAGACAAATGGTTTATCCAATCAAGTTGTTTATGACAGAAACTGCCCTAAAAAAGCAGTTCCTATGGACAGCTTCCCAGATGGACAAACAATCCATCTGACATGTCAGGTTAGTTCAGCCTGGGTGCCTTGTGCAACTTGGTTCTCTTGAACGGGTTGGGCAGCCAGGTTTGCCTGGATGGATTGGGCAGGCTGTACTGGCAGCTGGATGTGCTGTGGTATCACCGGAACAGGAACATTGAGACACATGAGACCCCCCCCACACACCTTTGCGCTTATTTGTCTCTCTTTCTGTTTTGCTTCTTCTTCCCAATCTATATATGGTTTCCAGTCTAACACTGTTCGCTTCTTACTTTTCTTGTTTGCTTTATTTTCCTCATATTCCTTTAATTTAATTGTTAATAAGGATAATTGTCTTACACTGAAACTTCCCGTTTCTGGAAACCCAAATTCATTTATCCACCAGTCAATCTGTTTGACACTCCTCTCTCCATAATAAATGTTATATTGGGACTATCTTTAGACTATCATTAGTCCTTTCCATCAACTTCTTACTATTTCCCCATTCTTTACCTTATTATTCCCTGAAATCTTTTTTTAAATATATTTATTATTTAATCGTTTTGGGCTACCTTGTCCTTTCTAGAACTTTAAATTCACAATACCTTATTTATTATATTTATAATAACTTACTCTTTTAAAAATAAATCTGTTTTAATGGCTATAGGACTTTTTTCACTCCCTTCTTTCAGTAATACTCATTTATTACCGGTAAGAAAACGTACGTCTACGTTTAATCCATGGTTTTCCAAAACCTGGAAACTTGGCAACCCCAGCCCTAGACAAGCCTTCTCCGTATATTTTGCTTTGTGACGCTAGTACAGTTATTTATTTAGGCATACAAATTTGACATTTTTCGATTTATTTTAGTTAGACAGCACTTTGTGTTGTGTTATGTTCCTTAGAGTTCTAAAGTCCCTTTTTATCACAAACAGTTTTAAATGTACATTAATTATAAAAGAAATATTTACCAGAATTCCACCAGGCTCTATTCTTTATAGGATCTACCGGGTTGCACCTGTCACAGTCTGCCGTCACCCATGTCTGTCTTGTCTTGTTTTGGTCTGTGTTTCCTTGTTGTCTGCTGTCCACCCCAGTGTAAGTCTTGTCCATGTTTTCCTACTGTTCCCTTTTCCCCAGTCCATGTCTTACCCAGCCTCATGTTGATTGTTTATTGGTTTCACCTGGCCCTCGTTGTTCCCTGTCCAACAGTCTGTCTTGTCTTCCTGTATTTTGGCCCGTGTGTTTGTTCTTGTCTTTGTTGGTCCGTTGTTTCCTGTTGCTGTGTTTAGTTGCCTGAGTATCCTACTGTTAGTTTAAATCAACCCTTGTACCTACCTTCTCATCCTGCGTTTGGGTCCTTTCTGCCTGCTCACCGTGACAGCACCATTCATAGTCCCAAATCAAGCCCTCCTCTGCGTGTGTTTTTGGAGGTTTGAGGATGTAACGATTTGTTACAGAATGATCAATTCCCTGTTGTGAGACTCCGGTCTGGTCCAGATGGGTAGACCCTGCTCGCAGCGCCAAATTGTGGTGGAAATTCTGAAAATATATCTCAACAAGATTTTGTTTTTCAATGTATTATCTTTATAAAGTGACCAGTATAGTTGCTATCAAACCTTGCACACTGACTGAGTGAAGACAATAGGTGTTTTCCTGCATTTTATAATATCCTCTATCCTTTCATCTTATGTCCCTTTTATGACCGGGTCTTAAAAGGAAGATCAATAGGATCGACCCTTATCCTAAACAAAAAACCAGGCCTTCAGATAGTCATAGATAACAAACAGTTTAACTTTATGTTAATCTGAAGACATACATCTTTGACACTTAAAGCACTTAACACCGAAACAACAAAGCCCCTTAGATGTTTTCAGTTACTTAAAGACAGTTTGTAAGGCAAATGTCAAAAGAAAAAAAACAATTCCTGGAGGTGGGTTCCTTTATCCCTCTAACTGGCTTGTAACGTGACACACCAGATGTTTGTTACACGCACAGAATGTAGTTCTGAGTTTAGTTTAGATGGAGCTGTCCATCTAAAACTACCCAAACACAACACTCCAAACTAATTTATAGAATAACAATGATGTGTGAGTGTAGATGCATGTACTGAATATATGTCGTGGTGTTGCCTGCTAATGGTACTAACGAAACAAACTAAACAAACTAACCAAGAAACCAACCAGCGTAGATGGTGCCAGGTGGGACTTACCGTGTGCTACAAACAAGATTTATTTATTATCCTCCTGTAGTAAGCCTTTGGTCCCACGCATTAAACAATTTTATTCTGACATACATTTTGAGGATTAAAGGTATTTTCTCCTTTTCTGCCTGCTCTTACTAGTGGCACACGCAGACCTGGGCCTGGGTCGTTTTATGGCCCTGTTGGAATGTGCAAACCTACACGAAGATAAACAGATCGTGGCGTGTCAATCCTTTGCCGTGAAACAGGAAGTTGTTGTAACTTCAGTGTACCTTGTCATATCACTACCAAATTTCTGAAGGTGGTTAAGAGTCTCAGCACATTCACCGGTAAATTTAGGAGTTATAGTCATAGCGCCACCTACTGGCAACAGGAAATAAGCCTTGTGTGACATTAATTATTTGATTTACATGAAATGTTCATGTTACAGTCTAGATTTATGACAAAACTGATGTTATGCTTTGAAGCTTGTGAGATTTTGTTCAGAGGCATGTCCATCCTTTGCTGTTAAACAGGAAGTTGTAACTTTACTATACAGGGTGGAATTACTACCAAATTTCAATGTTGGATAACAGGCTAAGCCTGAAGACATCTATATGTCATTTAGGGATTATAGTCATTGCGCCACCTACTGGCGATGGGAAGTGGAACTTTTCTCCAGCGTCCTCAAGCTCGTGAAAATTTAGGGCTGCATCCCTGGCATGCCCAGACGCGCGTTACGGATCGAGGGCCTGCCCAGTGTTGCTTGCAACCCTAGTTTCATTTTGTAATTTGAAGTAAAGGCCAGCTCCATGTGATTAGACTAGCAGTTGTTATTTAAGTGTATTTCCTTAACATCCTTTACAATCTTTTTCATATAACCCTCGCCATCAGATAGTGTATGATTTTGTGTTTTTTATTTGTCATTGCTGTGTGTACTTATTTATTAATTGTTTCTTTATGAATTTGTGATATTTTATCGTGCCTTTTAACCCTCCTTTTGTCCTCGGGTTTCAAACACACACCTTGTTGTGCCAGCAGTGCGCATCATATGTCTGTGTAAGCTGTAGAATTTGGTTTAGCACCTATCTGCTACAAAGAGCTATATTTAGATTTGGGTTAACATTGCATATTGTATACTTCATTTTTACATTACTATTACTACAGTACTTTTTAGGTGAGGAAAGAGGTTGCGGAATATAAACAGTGGGATACTTGGTACCAAGTGCTTATAAAGGTCTTTCTTGGTAACGTATTAGAACAACTTGATGCTGTAGATGCCACCTTCAGTGCTGACTCCTGTATTAGGACTTTTTATGTCCTATAAATACATGCATGCAGATTTCACAGCATTCAACAGTAAGCTTTCCTGGGCCTGACACATCATTGAGAAGCATTGCTGGCCATCCCCCATCCCCACGAAGGCCATTGAAGTTACCGCCTAGCCTCGTGTGACCATCCTGATCTCGCGAGCTTCAATATAATTTCGCCATAGAATCAGTCTAGGGATCATTGCGACTGTAGTCCGAGTAGCATCTGAACTTATAAATCAGCGTCGTTGTTATAGCTACGGGCGTGGTTCAGGTGTGACGACAGAAAGCGTCTTGGATACTTCAAAATAACAATGGTGGATCCTAAAAACCTTAACGTAGATGATGCTATATCAGTTTTATCTCAACTGAAGACGATATCTTCATTGAAAATAGAACAAACACCATGGAAGGCTTTTTTTTTTTGACGGGAAATATGTTTTATTTAAATATAAAGTTATAATTATTATAAAAGTTTTATTTCCTACGACGGCATATTGGTTTGAGCGGTTGAAGTTACGATGACAGACAAATGGTTTATCCAATCAACTGACAAGATGTTTATGAAAGAAACCGCCCTAAACAAAAAGTTCCTATGGACTTGTGAACAACAATCCATCTGGAATGTCAGGTTAGTTACCGCCTGCTGTTTCATAAAAGCTGCATGGACAATGGTGATGATGTAGAAGTTGATGTTGTGGAGCCTGTAGAACCTGCTGGGGACACTAGCTGGAGGATAGACAACCGAAGAGAATTTTAGAGGAACCCTCTGCAATTGTGTCTGCCCGGTACTGCCCTTCAGTAACATGCTTACTGCTAACTGACCTTTAGTTGTCCATGTCCCTGACACTGTTTATGGGATGGACAGTACAAATACATATACTTATTTTTGAGGAACAGTATTTAATTTGATTATCAATTTAGGAAATTGTTAGTTATAAAATATAATTAACAAGATATTGTACTTTGACTACTATATTATATATAGCCTAGAAAGTCAAGTTACACCAAGAAACTAGAAATTTGTCCCAGTGAAAATATTTAACGATATAAAATAAGTAGGCTATTGTGTAAAATTGGCTTCCTAGCTTGGAATAATAATACGCTTTATTTTATAAAGCGCCTTTAAAGTAGCTTCTCAAAGCGCTGTACATAAAAACACAAATCACAGAATTAATCAA
>JAODUG010004425.1:0-10590 GCA_027564795.1 Aphredoderus sayanus
CTAGCCGTCCGCACACGCACGCACGCACGCACGCACGCACGCACGCACACGCACGCACACACACACACACACACACATGCTGGGGCTCCAATCCAGTCAACAGTCAACTCGACAATTGTCTTCTTCTTCATTTGTTTTGCCTCAGCTGCTTTCTAGTTTTGTAAAAGCAGATGAGAAGAGAAAAACAACCGGCAGCAGCACATCCTCTTTCAGTTTCTGTCATGTCCTTTCGTGCCAAACCCAGACAAACAGAGAAGAGGCCTAAACCAACTATATACTAATACTGTAACACACTAAAATCATGTGACACTCACTGTTCAGCAAGCCGGCCCTATTGCCTGTACACTTTGACTGTGTCTGTCTGTTTGTCTGTCTGTATGTAGTGTGTACTTAAAACTGTATGTCCAAAGTCAGCTTGTCAGGAACGTACAGTACGACCCATTTTCGTAGAGGCAGGGTAAACACACTGACAATGAATCAATAGTACTTTCAGTGTATTAACCCTGCTGTGACATCTGTATGAAAACTCCATTGGGTTAAAAAGGTTACCTGCATGATGTTATTGTTCAAAAAGTACCATGTATATTTATACATGTATACATACAGTGTAAAAAAGATACATTATCTCAAACATATTGCAAACCATGTGCACTCATGGAGATTTAAACAGAGTAATAGGTAGAGATTTGAGCAATTTATAGCTACATAGTGAAGTTTTATGTGGACAGTAGTGGAACAGCGCAATATATCTTAGATTTCCACAGACTGTACCAGAAGTACACATACTGTACACACACAAAAATGTGCATGGCAACACCTCAGAACACTGACTGACACAATAAAATGAAGCCAAGAGATGTTCAGCACCATAGTCAATAAAGCACTTTCATTTGTTTCTGCATCAAGGAGTCTCATAAATAATGTAGCTATCGACCCTACACCCCACACACACAATGGTAGCAGGTGTCCATGGCTGCCATAACATGCAGAACTAGTGTGGGGGGCGTGGATCAAGCAGTTAAAGATGCGGGTGCTAGCTAGCCAGCCAGGTTCTGATATAGTCTGAACAGCCATGCTCAGAACATGGCAGTAATGTGATCCCCTCTCTCTCTCCATCTCTCTCTCTCTCTCTCTCTATCTCTGTCTTTCTCTCTCTCTCTCTCTCTCTCTCTCTCTGTCTCTCTCTCTCTCTCTCTCTCTCTCTCACCCCTCCAGCAGCAGAGATGAGCGAGAGGCCGAGCTTCTGAAGTGAAATAGATGCCACAACACACCTCCAGACGTTGATGTAACAACAGAGCTATGTGGGTGCTAATGTAGCACAGCTGCAAAATGCAACCGATTGCTGTTTTGGTACGAAAACAAAATAAAAAAAATAAAAATTGTTCCAAAAACATGTTTGGAACTATCATTCAGATACATATTGAAATATTGATTATATTTCTTTCAGTCAATTTTTTATCAACCCTGAAGGATTTGTAGCAAATTATTTTTTTTTTACTATTTACCGGACTAAATAGTATGTATGAAAACTGTTTTTTTTATGTTTGAAACTTTGTATTTAAATAGTCTAAACTTTTGTTTAGACTATCCCTGGTTAAATAATGGTAAAATATTTACATTTATATAATATTTATATAAAATATAAATATGTATATATTTTTCATATAATATTGCTAATAATATAGTACTGCATCACACCTAGTATTTCTCACCCCCATAGTGTGAATTAACCAGAACATCTTCAAGAACAGGTTGTACACATGAAGCAGTGTCTTTTCTGGTATTTTCTGGTATTGTGAAACAGTATTGAGCGTATGAGACTGTCACTGCAGCATTACATGTTTAAAGCAAATACAGTAACTGTAGAAAAAATAAATGTAACAACTGCCACAATTAACCCAAAATCTTTGAGCTCAGTTTTCCACTGTTCATATGGATAATATGTGATATATTTTATCGTCATTACATTTTCTGTTACTGTACTGTAGCAACAAAATTATGGTCTGTTGGCTTAACTAGAGCCTCCGTTATTGTCAAACGTCAGGTGCTTCATCTTTAAATGGTACATCGGGGGTTGTTGCTTTGTTTTACTTTACTTGTAAGATGAAGCACAATGTTTTCTATGCGCTTCTCCAATGAATGTAATGGTCCCAAACTGCTGCTTATTGAACATCTAATTCTGACTTAATTCTATTATACTTATATGTATATTTATGGGGGGCTTGAAATCTATTTTACAGTTATGGTGTGTTCACTTTACCCAGTCTTAACCATGCTTGCTGCAGCCGTAATCATAAACAATAAATGTTTGGGGCCCAATATAGCAGTCAGTCACATAATATAAAGAACATTTGCTTTAAGTGCTTTATTGTGATTGACTACAAAACACCCACAGCAATGTGCATTCCTTTTATATATTTCTCCCACTGTAAATGATAATATAAACATTAAGCACACTAACGCACACACACTTCAAGGTAGACAGCCAAGACCATCCACCTTTCTCGCCGCCCTAAGGAACAAACTAAATTCAAACTTAGGCAGATGGGTGAATACACACCTGATACAGGGAATACACGAGCGCGCACACACACACACACACACACACACACATAATGTGTGAGAAAACAAGCTGGGTTCCAGTGGGGTGGGCGGTGTTTAACTAGGTATCCCCATTTCCTGTGGGTCACCCTGACCTCAGCTGACCTCTGTCTCACTTGTTTACTACACACAGAAGTGTCTTGAAACAATTCACAATCTTCACCATACCTCTTCAGCTGGTGACTCACTCTCACATAAAAACACAAATTAGGCATTCATGCATAAGAGTTACGCGCCTACTTAGATACATTTACACACATGCACACAAAACACAAGCTATTCAAATTCAAATAAACATTAACAGGAACTTCCATTTACTTAATAAGATGCTCACTCTAACAAAAACACATACAATAAGTTACAGTAAGAGGTACTGTAGAGAGAGCCTTGAAAACCACTGGGCCGAAGTATGTTATTATTATTATTTTCATTTGCATGTTTACATTTTTGTTTATGTTTGTATATTTTCCTGTTTGTTTATTTTTGCGCTCTTGCATGTGTATTCACTGTGTCAGTATGATGCCTGTGTGTGTGTGTGTGTGTGTGTGTGTGTGTGTGTGTGTGTTTACAGGATGTGTGGTTTCTATGCCCTCATGAAAAATACACCGTGTGGAGATTGGTAAACAACAGCCGATGATGGGAAAGTGTGTGACTTTAATAAAGCAGTAAATAAAACCCAGGAAAACACGAGGGCGACATGGTTGTTGGCAGAGATAAAGGAAGTCCCGATTTGTAAAACAGAAACAAACATGACGCTTATCTCTCATTGCCATTGTGTGTAAAGCTCTTAAACCACAGTGGTAAAAATTTGTTTCAAAACAAAGATACATCTAAAAAGATACAGCACATGTAATGTTTGATCTTTAAAAACATTTATGATCCAGTTATGAGCAACAGAACAGTTTGCTTTATGTTTAATTAATATTTTTGCCACAGTACAATTTCACTTTTTACTAATACTTTGGTTGTAGTTTTATTGTTTTCTACTTCTTTTTGCTAATGAATTGTATTGTTTTGACTACAGCGTAGTCAAAGCATTATACTTCTCCTGAAAACGTAACATTTCCAGAAGCGAGGAGCTGTTATTCTGTCCCTGCAAGTAAGGTGACCACAACATTTCCTCTTTCTTCTTCTCTGAGCACTGACACTTCAAATCTTCCTTCTACAGCCCTTTCCAAGCAGGCACTGCTCCTTGGAGACTGTCAGAAGTGGCTATGGTTACAATGGCACTCAACCATACAGGTGAAATCATTAGGTGAAATCAAGTTGTATTACTCTTAATAGATTACTGTCATAGCATGTGACCGCAACATGAGATGTTTGTGTGTCAAGAATCAAGTCCTTATAGAGCTGAACTGTTTGTTATGTGCACATGCTAAATAAATGGGATCATAACCACTTCTCATTCTTGTAATTCACACATACACACACATACACACTTCCACATAAACATATCTCTCTGTTTCCATATGCAGATCTCACTGTCCTATAACAGCAAAGCCTTCTGGGGGTATGCTGTGGTCGTGCTTGTCTGGGGAGCGGAAGCCATTGCAAGGTGCTAATGGCCTATAGCTGTAGCACACGCACTGCCCTCTCAGCTTGTCTTTCTGCCATATCTGTCTGTCTCTCTGTGTTGGCCAGCACTGTGGTGCAAGTCTGTCTGTAAACTGGAGTGAAATTAAGTTTTTCCCACACTTTAAACAAGTTCAGTGACTTTAGAGAACAGTAAATGGTACACCGATCGATCCATCGATTAAACAATCCATCTATCCATCCAACCCTACTGTTGTATCCCCACCAGCCCTTTCTCTCAGATTAAATTGGATTCTGGACACAGTTCAATGAACAACAGCTATTCCACAAACCTTTCCCCGACCCCCCTACATAAAGGTTTTTCATAAAAAAAATAATAAAAAAAAATGGCTGACGACAAAGAGCCCCTCTTTAAAACCTAGGGCTAGTGTCTGCACCAGTTCACTATGTCTGCTGGGCCTAACCATCTGCTCTGTTTAGCTAACTGGAATCATATGTTACAACATGAGTCAGCGATGCAACAGTGAGTCAGCAATTTTAAACTATTCTATTCTTGTAAAATTCAGCTAACATTATATGTTTAAATGTATACGTTGTGTATTATCTGAACACATCTGGTGACTCTGCACAGCCCTGCCTCTGTAAATAGGAAGATTTAGGAACATGAAAGTGGTGCAGACTGCACCACACAACATTATCTCAACCTTAGCAATGCATGTCCAATTTGGGGGGGCAGAGCTTCTGAGGCATTGAGATGTTTTAGTTTTGATTGAGTTAAAATATCAACAATCGTTCTCCAGCATCGCTGACTCCACATTTAATAGAGCCCCACACAACCAGGACAGCCAAATATATCCCTGGGAATCATCTCGGCTATAAAGACAAAGCAGCTCAGATTACAACACACACGGAGGGAGTGTGATGTCATTCTCTGTTCAGGACGCCATTACTCCACTATATATTTACATAGAAAACAGTTGTTGGCTGCTACATTAATGTTTGAAATATTGTACTGTTTACGTACACTAGTATATCACCTTTAAACCTGCAGTAAGCAATGCTGGAGAAGGTTTGTTGATATTTGAACTCAATATCAAAGCAAACACACGTCTCCCTTAGGGTATCACATGGTGCTCCTCAGAAGCTCCGCACCACAAATTGGGCACGCATTTCCAAGGCTGGAATAATGCTGTGTGGCACACTTTGTAAACAGCCGTTTACACATCCTATAAAACAGCCAGGAATGTTGTTGTCAAGTAAGACATCAAGTAAGACAGGCAGACATCACGGGGTTTACTGGTACCGCTACATTGATCACAAATAGCAACATCTTGAAGAAGTTCCCAAAAATGGCATTGCTGATGAGAAGACATGCTTTGCACAATTACTATGGCTCTCAATAATTACCCGAGTGGAAACAGTTGTCTGCTAGACAACTTGGATACTGACATGGCGGCTGAATCATACAAGACAAATGCTTTGATAGACGGGCTGGCTCTTCTTGGTCTTTGTGTCTGAAGAATGTTCCCTCTTCGGAACATGTAGCCTTTTCATCTTATTAACCATTGATGCCAGGGCAAGGGGGAAAAAACCCAGAGAAAATAGTGCCATCTGCGCAAGCCTGGCAAGCTTTGTTGTGGCAGTGCCTATCATCAACCACAGCGGTAAACAGACACACGGTGCAGGAGACAGCCGGCCCCTCCATATGGACTGACCCCCCCATTTCCCACCCCACCCATAAGCTACCCACATCCTCAGGCCTGCAGTCCAGAAGTCACTAGCACTGCCAACCGTTAGATGCCTTCATGGGGGAGAACTCAGCAGGTAACTTTCAATCCAGTACCATGTAGGTGATTGTACATTATGTATTCTGTTCTAACATGACATCTTGCTCTTCTTGCTAGTCTTTGACAGTAATGGCCTTTGCTAGTCCTGTAACTGACATGAATGGTGTTTAAAATGTGATGGATTGAACAGGCAGCAAATCAGCTGCTGTGGCATTGATGTTCGGTGGAGGCCAGTGTTAACAGAGACCGCGTAGGAGTGTAGGACATTGTGGAGGGAGGGGGGGGGGGGGCAGGAAGGGGCAGCACTGGTATCTGCTGGCACCGCCTCAACAACAAACAGAGGAGATACAGACATACAGTACAATGTGCTCCACACATACATGTTCACTAATGCCAGGGCCTATGGTCTTCAACTGACATCACAACACTGTGTTTCACTGTAAGAAGAGATGGGCATGAAAATAGGTAGTAACAATGAACACAGCCACTCCACAGGTATCAATGGATAAATATGACCAGCAATATTAAGTATTGGACACAAAGGTTGTGTGTGTTGTAATCATGGTCGCATGTTTCATGTATGTTAGTGTGTGTGTGTGTGGCCCACAAAGCATTTGTTTTGGTCTGAGATGTTGCGCTGTAGTGGACATATAGTGGCAGACAGGACCATACAGGTATATGCTTCATATTTGTATAGGAATTAGGAACACAACAATATATAGAAGGTATTATGTAGTATTAGAACCACTCATGTGTGATGTTCATTTTAATGTTAAGGCTATACGGCCTTGCTTATACAGTGTGATGGCATTTGTTGTAGGAAGTTATTTATGTCAGTGATGATGTCAGAATAATTGATTCTTCTTATTTGATTACAAATAAATACCTATACCTATATAAACATACGCATACACAATCATATAAATAAAAGACCACCATACACAGCTACTCACAATACATAAACCAGCAAACATCAGACCTACGCATTAACCTCCTAACAGCATACAAGTTCCGACATGCTCCAATACCACCTAACTTTTCCATTAATTGGCTTTCCCTGTCTTATTGTGCCCCAAGGAAGTAGTTGTGAGGGATTTATTCCTCTGTCATGATTACTTTTCAATTGGTCATTTCCTTCTGTTAAGCCAACTTTGAAATTCACTTGAGCCGTAATGGCAAAAAAAGGACCCCATTCCAAGTCTATTAGTGAAGTAACTTCCTGTATGAATGTACTATAGCCCACACAATGTGACACAGACCTTCCACCAGTGCCACACTTTTTCCTCAATCCCTTGTTCCTTCTAAGAGAGAAGATACAACTTGTCTTACCATACATACTGACAATTTACTGTTTATAGATGTAATTATTGATGTTTGCATTATCTACCTTTCAGTGAGTATTTGGGAGTGGGAGGAACCATCTGTATTTCACAGACTATATTGCAATCATTGTGCATCATGTTTATGTTTTGATACATTTGTTTTTCAGCTAAACTACGTTACTGCCTTTTGAAATAATTGTCTAATTTTGGTAAGCATTGGTTGAGTGTATGCTATGATTTTAAATGTAAAGGCCCAATCCATGACTAATGCACTAATGCGCCATTAATACAATCACCCTATACTACAAACAAAAAAGTTTCTCTCAGCAATTTATTTTCAATGTTAAATCATGCAAGCATAAAATATACAGTTTAATACTGGATAATATTATGCCTAGCAGTTATACAGTGGAAAGCCATGACATTGAAAAACATATTTCTTAATCATGCCCTTTTTTAGCATTTAGGATAGATTGCTAGATTATTTATTTACAGTATTCCAGACATTTCTTTAGCTAATCGCTGCTAACTCGGTGATTAGCTCAGCATTTAGGCGACTTACTGCAGCCAAACTGCTGTTGTAACTAGAACAGGAGGAAGGAAGTTTCTGCAGCGTGAAGGACTCCTAATGTAAACAAAATTACACAGTCGGAACAAGCTGAAATATTATGTCTATATTTAGTTAAAGGTGGAGTCAGGGATTCTGGAGAAAGATTGCTTGGACTCAATCAAAATGAATACTCCCTTTACTGCCAGAGGGTGCTCCCTCAGCATCTCCGCCCACCACATTGGACACCCATTGCCAAGGCTAGGACAGGACAGTGTTGTGTGGTTCGGTCTGCACCACTTTGTTTGTGTTCCCATTTACAAAGCCAGGGCTGTGTAGAAACACAGAGTATTAGCATAAGCCTGCAATCGCTGACTTTTTTAAAGCATATTAGATCAGATTGGTCGAGAAACTAATTAAATAATAATTAGGTAAGTAAATAGCATAGTGAAATAATAACTGAACGCATGCAAATGGTACACTGGATTACATAATATTTCATCATCTTCTAGTCATACTCTCTCTTTACCTGCAGTGTTACACACTTTCTCCTGTCTGTATGAACAGCAGGTAGCAATGGGAAGCAAGTAAACAATGGACAGACTCTAAACAATGCTGGAAAATAGCTGGGTGGAGGTACTGACACAATCTATCATATAGCTATTTATCCATCATCCTTGGCCTAAATGACCCTGGGAAATATCCTGTCAGAAAAAGCTGAATATTACACACACTTGCCATTCACCTGAGAGAGCCCAGATCATTTGAGCGAGTCTCAGAACATCACAGCATAGTGGGCATAGTAGACCCATTGTAAATAAAACAGACATCACTGTAAGCTGCCATTAAATAGTGGCAAATTACTTGCCAGCCTTGCATCATCCTAAATACACTCCAGTCTCCAATCCAATCTATTGTCCTTGAGTTAAAAAGGCTTTCTGTATAGGGCCAAATTTCACACATGGCTACTTGAGGTTCCTGCACACTTAACCGTATACCCACAATATCCTGCTAGGAATGTAGAGCAGCAGGGATGGATTAGAGGGCTGGGGAATCCCCAAATCAAACAGCACTATGGTTTTGAGTTGCATACATATATATATATACATATATAGCATACATCAAAACAAGTTATATAGTTATATGCATTATATGTGGGAACAAAGTCAGGGCTTGAACAAGCATTCGCTACATTTCCTGCAAATCAAACAATTCATTGCTTCGACTGTCAAAACTCTTGTTCACGTGTATGAAGATAAGCTGTGGATCCATAAAAAGACATCCATTTGAAATGACTGTACTTGGCAGATGGCTTGAGTGAATCAGACACGAGAGCCCCTGGTGACTCAGCAGCAGAAGACTCCTGTAAGGCCCTGCGGACTTCTTCTGCCGCCATTCTCAAGGCAACCAGAAATATCTAACAGTCAGCCCGGGGCGGCAAACTCTACCAATCGACAGTTGCTCTTAGGACAGTCAAAGGGCATAACTGTCCTTTTAAAAGAAATTTAAATCCATCCAATTCCATAACCTCCACCCACGTTCCATCACAGGGAATTACATTTCTGGTAATTGTGAGCGAGAGCCTGTCGGGCACCAAAGCCCTGTAAAGCTCTTGATATGTGCAGCGGATGTGTTGCTGATGTTCAGACACATGCAATCACCGATATTAGTCCCCGCCTGTACCCGGGCAGCACTGGTCAGGGAGAGCTTCAACTAAATCCTGCTTGAAGGGAGTCAGGCTGCCACTCACATTAGTGAAAGACTGGCCTAGATGGGACAGGAGGGTGCAACTCAGGGGATGCAAACGGCCAGGGCATTTAGGAAAGGACCGCTATGATGAAATCTATTCTTTTTCCCCTATGCCCTTCCACATGTAAACACTTGGACACTGTATTTATCATGTGTAAGATGAAGAGAATAGCAACTCCTAAACTCACCCGGTTCACTGAAAACAATGCATACAGATGGGCAGAAAACATGCTACAAATAATGGATTACTGTATGATTACATTATTATTATTATTTTTTTGCTGTTGATGTAATTTTGCTTTAAGCTTTACAAACATTTAAGGAACATATGGAATTGTTATAATTACCAAAAACAGAGGGAAATAGGGAAATGTATGGGCTGGGGCCATATCTGACAGTCTCCCAATAGAGCTAGTGATGGGATTATACAGTAGCCGTTGTGCTTTATATGGGCTACAGTCCACAGGTAGTACAACATGCTTGTTTAAGGATGCCTCTCTGGTGCAAATGTAACTGTCAAGCTGCTACAATGTACTTCTAAGGAGGTGTGCGTCACATGGCCAGAGGCAGGTCTGCAGACAAAAGTGGACAAAGTGACTTCTTGAGTTACCATTTTTTAAACCACAAGGTATTGTGATCTGTCCATTCAAACAATAATGCCAGATTAGTCGAATGGGCAAGCTTTGAAGATGTAAAGCTGATAGCCTCTGTTAAGCCTCCTGGTACATCTCAAGTATCATGCTGACTTCATTTGATTCAACTATTTTATCTCTTATACTCTGTGAGCACTTAGCTTTAAGCTAAAAGGACCTACCACTTCATAAGACGCCATACAATGCAAAGACACAGCCATTTCTTCCCACAGACATTAATGACAGTAATGTAATATGTAAGATAGTCCCATCTTTCATGCAGTCCACTTGCAATCTGCTAAATATAAGTTTATTTCTATACATTTTTAGCTATAATGTATTGTATATATCACATATATAGGTCGAAAGTCCATTATTATGTCCTGTTTATTTTTGTCTATCACACAAATCTTAATATC
>JAODUG010004426.1:0-10589 GCA_027564795.1 Aphredoderus sayanus
AAAACACACAAATCATACACAATCAGATGGCGCCGCCGTGTGGCTAAATACGATATTTCTGAGTACATTACGAGGGTCAAGCATGTCAAATACATTCCATTGAGACTTCAAGGAACTACATGTCAACATGTGGAAAGGGGCATGGAATGTCCACTTTAATATCTCCATTCGTCAGGTTTAAGTGACAAAAATGTTCATGAATAAGAAACTATAATGTATTTTTACATCGTCACATATAGTTTAAAAACCTGATGATGACGACTCACTGGAAATTGACTTTGTCTATTTGAAATCTTGTCTCAAAGATCCCAGATGTCAGTACTCGGCATCTTAGCAAATCCTGAAAAGTGTAGAGAAAACCGCAGGAACGTTATATTGTTGAAAGGAAACACAAAATTGAGCAATGAAGAAGTATGTAAAGCATAGTAGTATAGGAGAGGTATGGAGCGGGGCTAACCAAATTAGACAGGATGAAATTTACATATTATCATGAAGGAAGTAGACTAGCAAGAATAAATAGCAACAACAAAAACAAAGAAGAGTTTGTCAATGACTGGTGACATCAATTAAATTCAGAGAAATCAATCCTAGTTAAATTAAGAAAACCCCTTTAAAAAAGATTGTGGTGTAATATACTTTTATTTTAGTCATATCATGAAAATCTACATTATGTTAAGAAAATTATATCTATGTTAATTATGCTGCTGTGCATATTGTGTATGTATGTGAGCGTGTGCATGTTAAATGTTACCTGATCAGTTGGCGTGTAGTCATTCTGCCGGACAACGTCAATCCTGTCTAGGAAACTAGACAAGAATTATGGGAAAGGAAAAATTCTGTTTTAAATGAAAACTTATTGCTAGTCACATAAACCACAAATCATTCACATCATTCACAAAAGAGGAAAAACACGTGTTTTGAATTGGTTTCTTAGACCCGTGGGTTATAAAACCTCAAAGCATCTTGTAAATACAGTATGTGTACATATTTAGAAAAATATTGACTTGAGGTTTTTAAATGGACATTTAGACACAAAAAATGCATACTTTACCAATTTACATACATTTACATCTATAAATACTATATATGTGTATATAAATGGATGGCGATTGGTCAAATATATTTGTTTTTTAAAGGCTTCCATATTCACTATATTCTTCTAATGTACATAGTAAGAAGAAAGAAGACAAAGCGCTTGAAAAACATACTAAGAGCAAGGATAACTAGGTAGTTCCCTGAATTGCCACCAGAGGGCATGCATTTTAATTCCCAGTGAGATCAGGCAGGCAGTCTGAGTCACCAGAAGGCAGCCGTTTGCTCTGTCAGGCCAGAGGAGCAGTCAATGGAGCTGCTGTAGTAGTACAGCAATTAACGGCAGAGGCAGGGGGAGCGGTGTGTGTGTGTGTGTGTGTGTGTGTGTGTGTGTGTGTGTGTGTGTGTGTGTGTGTGTGTGTGTGTGTGTGTGTGTGCGCGTGCGCGTGCGTCCTTTCGTACCTGCATAATGGGGAGAGGATGCCAGATAATACAATACATTCAGACTCGCAGTTCCAACAGTATCTAGTTTAGCAGCAGCCTTCGATGGACCCGAGATACAATGAGATCACTTTTATAGAGCCCCAAAAGGTCTGTTCTTAGGGCAGTAATGACTCAATAGGCAGAGATTAAAGGTGCCTACAATGATCTAGCACATAGGTACAATACATTATGTCATCTGTCAGAAGTCTGGGACTAGGGAAGAGATACATTTACACAAAATTATTTTTCAGTGTTGTCATGTTGTAGCACTCTGGGAATTAAGAACATAACAAATGTCTCTCTTTTTTAAAATCAGCTTTCTGTCTCCCATGTAAGGCGTCTTCTGAAAGGTCCGGGGTCAAAGTTCTCACAGTGTGAACTTTGAGCCAAGTGCTACAGCGCCATGGGCTGAGTGTTGAGCATGGGCTAGCTACCACTCTACATAGAAAAAACCAGGGCTCGCCAGAGCTGGGGGATTTGGATGCTTGTCATGTGTTGGCCACTTAATAGTGGAGGAAGAAGTAGCTTGAGAAAACACAGGGCAAACAACGAAGTCTGAGTGCAAACCTGTGTTTTCATGTTGACTGTATGGGCTACGCGCTACAGGCTTAATTTGAAACAAATACAGAGGCAGAATTCACAAAATACAAAAGCACTAACATTTTGACATGAGTGCATAAAGGCAGCTGACTTTATAGCTATTTTGTTTTTGCCATTTAGCGCACATCTACAGTATGCTGTTGTAGAAAGAATTTAAGTAAGACCAACTAACATCTGGAAGGGGAAAAGTATGTTGGAATGCACGGAGATCTCTCTACATGTGTGCAGGCCCTCCCACTGTACATGTGAGCGTACACCCTATGTGTGGCCTGCTGCTATTGGCCCCCAACATTAGGACAGTCACATTGCTGAATAGTGTGGTAGGGCTTGACTCACAATTCAACCACATACACACACACACACACATATAATGTACACCTCGCAAAAAAAGCATTTGAAGGTAAACACCAGCCTTTAGAAGAGAGGGCATGATCTTGAATGAATTAACAGACGTCTGCGTCTGAACAATGCAAACAAGCATTGTGAGTGTCCCTTTCCCCTTTATCGCCATAGCGTCAGTATTCCCAATACACATCCTCATGATGAGAGGAAAAACCCGGGCACCAGCAGTGCAGGAGTCTTGCAGAAAATAATTGAAGTAAAAACAGTCATGCTGTTACATATTTTGACGAAAATGGTATAATCCTGGAAGCAAAATACAAAACAGACAATGTTTAAATTATGTATAAAGATGGGTAAATGTATTAAGTGAACTAGCAAGGAAAAGAAAACTACAAATTGACTTTACCAGCCGTTATATGTAATAACAAATAATTGGAGCTGCGTATGATAGCTGGTTATGGTACCGGTATGTGTGTGCCTGGGAGGCTTAAAGAGTGCATGGACATACTCATGAGAAACACAAACCTCTTGATTATAGTGATTGGTGTTCATTTTCCGACCGGTGAACCTGCCAGCCTGATGTCTGCTAGTCCTGACTAATTGTCTACCTTTTGCTGACGCTCGCCAGCCATCGCCATAGCCTCTTAGGTATGTAAGGCCTTTGGAGATAACTAGGAATGTGACAGGTAGGGGTAAAATGTGACAGAAAGGCAGCAGGTAACACACTGGGAGGAGGAGGTGGCTGGGCCTGCCGCCACCACAAGACAGTCACACACGCAGGCCGGCACACATGCTGCTATTCAGACACAGGTACAGTTGAAGAAAGGAAGAGGGACAGAAAGAAAGAAAACAGCGGAACAAAAAAAAGACTGGACTGCGAGAGGGACAGGAGCGATGCACAAACACACACACACACACACACAGACACACACTCACTCAGTCACTCCGGCAGCCACCTCCTCTCTCCCTGGTAGATGACTCGTGACTGTACAAGATGACCCAGTGTACAGTAGCTACGGTGTAGCAACAGTACGGTGTAGTGTGTTACTACAGTATACTGTATGTTACCAAGTGATTGGTTGCAACATACGTTTTATAGGCTTTAAAATAGTTGCATTTATTTTATACACATTTTCTGAACTTAATTAATATTATGATTATTGTTATTGAAGTATTAGGAACTAGGAAGGATCACAAAATATGAAATACAACTTTTTTCCAAATATAGTCAAACATTAGCCAAGAAAGGCTAATAACAGAAAAAAATGTTGTACCAACCGAAACACCACTGACAAAAATATACATGCACAGTATATAAAGAAAGAGCAGAAAAGCATCCAGCGACCCTTCAGCCACCCTAGGGTGGCAACATACTAAAACAAATCTGCTGTCATGGGCAAACATGGTGGCCTCTGCATCTCAGCTGCTATAGCCACATTTATGTTTATCTATGGCTCTGGTTTGGTGCAGTACAAATACACTGCTCAGTTTTTAGCAGTTCTCCCTATTAATAGGAGACGCGCCAATAATAACCCTGCCTAGTAAGTTGAACTAAATAATAGTGGCTGGCCCAGTAACAGAATGGTCTGGACTGTTATGTATAACCTGGAAGAGTTATTCTGGGGTGGCAGACAGGCTGACTTAGACCCTGAAAATACACATAGGACACTTGTCTGGCAAATTAAAATAGACTAGTATTTACAAGAGGAGATAAAGTGTTTCAACATTTATAAAGTTCACGTTTAAACAATGAATTCACAAGACACATGGACTTGCATGTATACACAGGCATGTGCACAGACACACTCATACACGCTTGCAAAAAACACAAACCTGTGATTTGTTTGACACAAAATGTTCTGTTATTAAAATCCATCCATAAAAGGCTCAAAGCAAATACAGATGATTTATGATAAATAATCTGAACGCTTTAGATTAGTGATTTTTTTTTTTAAACTTAAAAACAACAAAAGTAAGATATACTTCCCATAATTTTCCATCTGTAATAATTTCCACACATTTTCAAATTGTATTATTATTTTTACACTTTACTGTCTGGGAATATCTAGAATTCTCATGAAGAGCAACATGTTTCAGCTGTATCACCCTTTGAAGACAAGTACATTAATACACCACAGCTCAGTCTGAACTGCATGCAGACAATACAGAAGAATATATAGCTGCAATTTCATTAAAATAAATATACTAAAGGACTCAAAATTGGTGTAAAAAGGAGCAAAATATATTTCAATATTTTAAGTAAAAAAAAAATATTGTAGAGAATTATCAAATAATTTAAACAAAAATGTATGAGAATATAAACATTGTTACTCAATAGATTTTGGCTTCTATTAAATTGTGCTAAGATGGGCCTAAATATTAGGCCTAAAACCCAAAATTAGTCCTAATTGTTAAAACTGAATATTTTCACATATTTTAGATAATTCAGATCAAATCTACAGTATAATAATTTAGGGAGACATTATCCCTGAATAACAAAAAAAAGTATATATATGAATGTGTAAGCTATGAGGAAATTATAAACTGGTCTCGGTGCAAGACACAACACAGACATTACATCTGTATGTCTTTGCCGTGTCTCCGTTCATCTGCTGCTCTGCACACAACATGGGCTTTGCAACAATATTACAGCCAAAACTAATGTCCCAAACGAGAAATATACTGTATGCCAAATAACTTTGTAAATCAGGTTTTCCAGAAAAGTTCAATAAGCAATTGATTTTACTGTTCACTTTATTGTCAGGTAATTCAAAAACATAATTAATAAATCTCAACAGGCTTTATTGTTAACCAAAACAATAAAACATAAAAAATGTAAATCTTCTATTACGACAGGACAGTAAAATTAATAGTTAAGTATAGCAAATTAATAAGTATGTCAATGGCCAACGAAACAAAATGGCCTCTACTCATCTCTGGTCATTTCTATGTATTTGCTGAATTATATAAATAAAATAACTGTTACAATGAATGTTTTAATTTTCATTTAGGGAATTTAAGCCTAATGTCTGAACCAAAACTGTACAACCAGACATTCATACTTATTTGTGTTCACAAAAAATATATAATTCACAAAAGTCACTGAATTTGTAGAATGAAACAGTACAAGCAGGCATACTGCTTGTGTATGTGTCAGAGTTTCATATGGCAAGCCTACAAAACCAAGCCTTCACCAGCCGATCCTTAATCAAACACACACGCATGCACACACTACTTCCAAAGGATAGTCGGGGAGAGCGGGAGAGAAAGAGAGACAGAGTGAGAGATAGAGATAGAGAGAGAGAGACAGAGCGAGAGATAGAGATAGAGACAGAGAGACAGAGCGAGAGATAGGGCTAGAGATAGAGAGAGAGAGAGAGAGAGAGAGAGAGAGAGAGAGAGAGAGAGAGAGCGAGAGAGCGCGAGAGAGCCTGTGTCTGACATTACAGTGCTGCTCCAAAAATAGCTCCCTGGCGCCCTGGCCTCCAGCTTGGTTGTCATGGTGATAGAACCACAGGCGCTATAAATAGACAATCAGCTCCAAATCTTGTGTGACTGGAGTGGGGCCAGAGAGAGGGAGAGACAGACAGAGGAAGAATGAAGGAATGATAGCATAGAGGAGGGAGAAAATGGGGGAAGAGAACGAAAGGGAGAGGGAAATTCAAGAAATAGACAAAATTGGAAAGAAAGATGTACGAATTCCAAGAGAGGAAAAGAGTAGAGATGTACTGGACACAAGGACTAGAATACAGACCCAACACAGTCACAGAGCACAGAGCATAGTGATATTGGCACACAACAGATGCAATCTTTTGGCATTTTACAATTATCCTGACAAGTGCTGAACAAGTTGGGGAAATATCTAATTGCGATTTCTTTGACAGATATTGCGATTGCGATTTGATTTGCGATATAAATGTTTTTAAAGTCAAGATTTAAGTATATATGTAACACATTGAAAACGTGATGTAGCATTACCACATGAGATGCCATCAAAATATTAACTGCTCTACAGTATTCTAATGCAAAGATGAGACTATAAAGATATTAATTGCTTCAAGAATGGATTTATCGCACTTTCTGGACAGGTGACAACGGGGCCCACATTGTCAATTTTAGACCATTTTAAGGGGTGCTCAAGCATACCAAAATTGCATGTCAGCACACCAAAAATAAAAGAACAAATATAAACAATTTCTTCTGAAATATTTTAACTCTTTAACGTTAAATTTGCGAGCTTGGCTTGTCTGTTAGAGATGGGACAAACAATATATACAGGTATAGAAACAGCCTGCTCATTGTTATATAGTGAAATTAGTGATTTAGCAGGGACTCCCCTAGGGGCGCATCATGCCACACAGTCTGAAATATAGCCCACTCATATTTACATGGATAATGTGCTCAATCACAGACATGATCTGGATCCATAGAAGCCTGGACTAGCAATCTCATTGCCGTGAAGCATGTCCGAGTTAGACATTTGCCGTTTGCTATTGGCATAATATTGACACAGACACCTCTACATTCGCTACCACAGTTATTACCCAGACACCTATACATTCGGTCAAAATGACAACAATCACTAGCTATTTGTGGCAGATAGAGGGCACTAAACCTAATTCTACAGTTTACACAGACAACTCACACCTTGTTGTACCAGCATACAACAAGGTGTGAGTTTGAAACCCGTGGACAACAAAAAATGCAAGAAAAAACAACACAAATACATACAGAAATAACTCAAAGAATTAAATACACACCGCAATGGCAATTAAAAAACACACAAAATCATACACAATCAAATGGTCCCGCCAGGTGGCCAAATATGATATTTTTTAAGACATCATGAGGGTTAGTACATGCAGACACCTCTACATTTGCTACCACAAAGTTTGTACATGCAGACACCTCTACATTCTCTACCACAGTTTGTACATGCAGACACCTCTATGTACATTCACACGAACGAGCCTGGTGAGATTGGAGATTCAACAGTATGTTTTGCTAGCTCTCTCCCTCTCAAATCCTGTTTCTCATCCTCATCCCTCACTCTCCCCTCTCTTCCTCAATCTTTTGCTCCCTCCCTCCATGCGATGAGTCAGAGACTCAATCCCAGCCATTTTCTCTGTCCTTGCAGAAACACATATGAATCAGTGAAGAGAGGGCTAGAATAGTGTGAGACAGATGGATTTGGGGAGTATGAAAGTACAGAATGGGAGACTCAAAGGATTCTAGAATTTGTTTAGCAGTTTCAGTTGTTTTAAAACCCATGACCCCCGAAACATAGAATCGCCGCTAGTGATGTTTGTGGATTTAATTCAGTTTGAAGTGAAACCATATTCACATAACTAAAATATTTATCCAAAAATAGGTACATAATAAAAGGCATACAGTCCATATCTTTTCTTTTTCCTTTTTGTGCATAAGACATTGTGCATAATAAAGTATGAAATTATGCTTGAACTTGTCTTCAAAGCTGGAGCTACGGATTTAAACAGTTACTTCTCACTGAAATGTGTAAACCTAAACACAGTATGGATGTCTGTACCTCCAAGAAAATGTGCTTAAAATAAGTTTCTAAATACAAGCAAACTATAGCCATTGTCAAGTGCATTGTTAATAGCCCTCACAACATGACCATTTATAGTTACCCAGCATAGGGGTACCTTTATTCTGTGTAAACTACTATGTAGCAGGTTCAATAGCATATGCAGTTTACCAGTGTACCGTATGACATAGATTGTGCACAACCTACTAGTGAGTAAAACTAGAGAGTTAAGGACTAGGGAAAAAATGCTAACAGCAGCACGCCAGACCACAGAGTCAGTCGTTTAAGTCCTTTTATGGAGGGTGATTAGAATGTTTCCAGATTTGGAGAAGGGGGTTTATATTCACTGTATAGGATCCTTGACAAAACACACACTAAAACAATATTCATTGGTTGCCTTATTTAATTAATCAAAACTACCCCCCCCGTTTTTCCACCACCATTGGGTTCAACTGCATCTTAAAAATATACTTCTAAGCATAGACACACTGCCTGTTATGTTGGTTTCTAAAGATACGTTTAGAAGTTTGGTTTTACAGTGTCTAATAAGATTAATAATCTTAATGGAGTAATTTTCTACATTTTAACCATCACACTTTAAAATAAATTAAATTATCTATGTGCAGATGCATAAGGTATGTATCTATATATTTAAATTAGAGAAAAGTTAACAATCTTTCTCATACATTGACTACAATTATTTGTTTGGTTTTGGAGCCAATCACCTGGTGACCCATAAAAAGTACTGCACTTCCGTGTGGCTCCAACATTATGCAGTGACAGTTGCCATTTCTAACGCATGTAAGCGCTTCCCGGTCACTAACATTCCAGGGCAGGGCTGCCATGTGTCTTGCACGTGCTGTTACTGTAGCATGACAGACCAAATCATGTTTTGCATTATAGGGAGCTATATAGGGAAATTAAAACAGTTTTTGAACAATTTTCAAGGAAACTAAAGATAGAAAGAAAAACTAACATACTTTTATGTGACTCACAAATACTATACATTTTATACTATACATTTTAAATAGTTTATTTATTTTTAACAAACTATTCCAGCAGATTACTTAAAGTTTACAGGGCCCTTTGGGGCCCCCTAGACCTAGGGCCCGTGGATAATTTACACCATCCCTCGCTTGACAGTGGCCCTGTTCCATTTATCGCACCACTGGTGCAGGAGAATATGTGCACATGAGAATATGGGTGGCTGAGTGGGCAAGGACATTGCAACCTTCCCAATACTTTTTTTTCTCATTATGAAATGACCTTGATGGAGTTATGCTGGCAGACTTTGACTCTATCAGCTACACGGACAACCTTGGATTTCTAGGAAACATTAGCAAAACAAGCAGCTGTTTAGTTTATTTAAGGATGAACCATGAGTCTGGTCTCAATTCAAACCAACATGTAACGGGGGGTTTCATCTGCAAGGTAGCGTAGGTAGGAAGGTACAGTAGGCACTGTACTTTGAGGAGATCAGACATTTCACAGTCTTATCAAAATGAAACGTGGCAAAAGATAGAAGGTAAATGAAAACACAATAGGCTATTAAAATATGTGGCATAAAAGAACAAAAAAAACACAATAAATGCAATTGCTATATCTGTACATCCGCACAACCTTAGTAATATCAGATACTGTACAGAATCGGAACAATATATCAGCTGTATTTGTTGATTCATTTAATTTAATCTGGTAACAATGTAAAGGTGCATTTGACATTATCAATCTAGCATACAGTATATTTTGGATAAATTGCAGGCCATGAAATATATGGCAAAAGTACAGAAATATGAATTTTATAATACCATGAATTTCATAATTTAATTCAGAAACTCTATATTCTATATGATATAGAAATCTATTGTTAATGGTATTTTACTATAAATAAGTACCCGTTAATTGCAACATTACACTAGCCTAATGCGTAATTTCTTCTGTATGTGTTCAGAAAATCACTACCATTATGTAATTAATGGCCTGTAATTATGCTTCCAAATGTCTCCATATTTTCAATATTTCCCTTCATTAATAAAAAAAAGGAACAATTAGAGGGAAGCCTTTTACCAAAAAAGCAGACAAAATGTATTTAGCCAAACTTGTTTACTTTACACAACACCATGGTGTCTGTTAATAAAAAATGGATAAATACAGTCTTTGTCTGCTGACACAAAGCACCTTCTTCACCCCAGTCTTGTGAGGGTACAAATGTATTCTTGTATAGTGACTTCACTGTCAATGGCACTGCCAAAGAAAGAAATTAAAAAAATACATACATTTTTTTTTAAAGAATTACATTTTAAAATCATCATCTGAACATCTAAACCCAAACCAAAAATCAGCCAGTTATAGATAACAGAGGCTCTTGTCGGACTGAGACTTCCAGATGCAATATCAACTACTGTATTTCTTAGTCACACATATCACGAGGTATAAGGGATGCAGTGTGCTAATGTAAAAGGGAACCCCCCCCGATTCAGGATGATACTTTCATTTATCGGCAAGAATCTCTCTCTCTCTCTCTCTCTCTCGCTCTCTCTCTCTCTCTCTCTCTCTCTCTCTCTCTCTCTCTCTCTCTCTCACA
>JAODUG010004427.1:0-10589 GCA_027564795.1 Aphredoderus sayanus
TATAAAAAAAAAAAATTAAAAAAAAAAAAATGCTCATTTGCTTCAATCTTTTTTTTTTTTTTTTTTGGGTCCTGGAATGGAATGTCTGTGGATTTATGTGAGGGAGTGTTGCCAGACGTCACCGACACATGCTGTTCTGTACAAGCACTCTTTCTGTGTTGTATGTACAGTATGTTGCTTTAGACAAATATGTAGTGTTGACAATTATGGACAAATTGAAGGTTCTGTCAGTGCATTTTTGCCATACTTACCCCCTATCCCCCCCCCCCCCCCATCTCTCTCTTTATCTCTCTCTCTGTTTGCAGACTCGCAGCAGTCAGGAAGTCCTAGTAACAATGAGCCAGGCAAAAACCCTCCTCCAGGTATGTACAGTACCAGCCGCCAGCACCCTGTTGTTTCAATTCCCAATGGTACACCCCACACACACACGCACACGCACACACACACACACACACACACACACACACACAGAACGACCTAACACCAATGCAATCCTAGCAGTCCTGCTCCACTGTGAGCCCTTCGGCTTGTGATAGAATTACAAAAAGACGTTTTTTAAGAAATTATATGGCGTGCAGCTGTTGTTCTAAGTCAAGTAAACCCAGGTGCGGCACTGCTGAAATCATAAACGGGGGTTGCAGTTTAACCCAACAGAGACAGGTTCTCTCTCGCTCTATGAAGACGGCAGCTGAACTCGCTGGTAAGACGCCGTCATTTTATTCGAATGCAGAGGAGAATAGAAGCGAAAAATAGGCGCGTCGCAGACAGCATCAGCGACAACATCAAGCACGTGTGGCGAAAATAAATAAATAAATCTGCGATTGTGGAGACACCAATGATCCGGAGCAAAAGGTTTATAGCTGGTTGCACCCTTTGGCGGGTGTGTGCAATATTTTCTTGGCACAAGAAGCAAAGCGGCCTCCTGGGAATATTCTTTGACAGGCCTGTTACTCCCCTGAACTGACCTGTGCCTATGTCGTCATGATCCAGGAATGAAAAATAGTTTGGGGAGCACAATTCGTTTTCTACCTCAAGAGCAGGTTCTGCTAATGCCGGTGCCAATGAAAACACACTGGCGATCTCTTTCTTTTGGAAGCCTTTAGCGGTGGCACAGCTCTGCATAAAGCACACTGTAAGTGCTAATGGAGCCAGCCTCCCACCCTATCTTTTTGGCACAGCATAACCGTCCCTGGCATTGCGTCAAAGTTGAGCTGGAGTCATTTGGGTGTCAATAACTTGTCTGGCTGTTTTACTTGACTGACGGCCGCTGATTAAGGCTGTTGAATCCGGGAGCCTGGCCGGTTTGTACTACACACAGCATGCTTCAAAGACTTCCAGGCTTAGCAGACCGAAACACTGTCAATATTGACAGCAATTAGGCCTTATGTGTGTATTGGATTGAATAGAGGATAAAACGTAATAAATGGCCAGCACCTGTGGTTCAGCAAGCTTGTGTCTTGTACTCGCCACAACACATAGCATTGAGCATGATGTTGGGCAATCTACAGTATGTCATTCTGCCTGATCCGCGTTCCATTGGTCCTCACATAACCTCGTAAAATACACTTGTCACTTGGATTATGAGGAAGTTTTTGTGAACTGTTGAACATGTATAAGCTGTGTACACATACTTTTATTACGCCAGGAGTTTGTACACACAATGCTAGTTCTTAAGTACATTTCGCAAAACAAACAAAAAACAGCAAGATATTTCACCTAATAATCAATGTACATAAAACAATTAAAAAGGAAGAGCAGCAATGTTTCTAACACTTAGAAACATTATAGTAGCATTAGTTAACAAAATAAGATGCATTGTAAGCATTATTTAGAATTGCATTCAATGTGATTTTATCATTTGTTTTAATGGTGTGTGTTTATCTGTGTCCTCAGTATACTTGGAAGACAGCTTCATCAAATCAGGAGTCTTCAGTGTTGCAGAACTGGTACGGGTGTCCAGAAGTGAGTAAACCTGCTGCTCCAAGCTTTTATCTAACCACAGTAGTCAAAAATCTGTTTTCACATTTATGCCAGACTTGGCCATTTGAGACCAACACAACCCATAACAATGTAGAAACTCATAATTCAGTCCAAGCCAAATACAGAAGAGAAAAGGAAAACATTACATAACAAACAAGTAAAGCAGTCTTTGCACTCGACATCGCAATTAGCCCAGTTACCAGTAAAACTTGTCCTTGGTGGATTCACTTTGCTCTAAGTAATGGAATGAGCCTGTGTGTTTGTATAGACATGCCTGCCTTCAGCAGAAACCGTTGACAAATGCTCTTTGAAGACTCTCTGGCCTCTGTTATCCGAGGACACTCTCTCCCCAAGGCGCAGTTCAGCTATACAGCTTCAAGGCTTCTGTCACATCACTGGGACGAAAGCAAAATACCACACAACAACCACAATATGCATAACATATCAGTGTTCTTTATCTCACACCTGCAATTACTAGAATTTCACATGTACTGTACGTTTGGTTATTCGATTTTTGACGTGTGTTTGATTGGTTAATAGGCAAATAACCAGTTAAACCCTGGATTTATTTTGACAGTTTGATAGTTTAATATAGCAAATGTCAATCAGTAGCCTGACGCTTGTGATATTAGCTGATACTATTCCTATTACGGTACACTCCTACACTGCCGTACAACAATCCAAAAACCCAAAATGTCTGCCCTGCTCATATGTGCTGTTTCAAAGTTTCAGACACACTTATCAAGGAGCATACTTTTTATATACCTTTAACAATAATTTAATATGGTGGCAGTAAATGTTGAAAGGTGGTTCTACCTGAGGTTAACAGGTAGGAAAGCTGCCCAGTCCTCTGCTCTGAAAAGTGTGAATTCATTTCCTATATTGTTTTTGTTGAAGATTTGTATTTGCTCGGGCACCAGATGGCCTCAGTGTTGGCCTGCTTGCTCTCGTGTGACCGCGTCTGGTTTCAGGGGTGACTAAAGTCAAACTGGAATTTCGAAAAGGTCGACGGACACCCAGGAATTGTCACTCCCTCCACCGGGCTTTTTTCTGAGCAGCCGCTTGTCCATCAACACGCGTCTCCTTTCGCCTCTCCAGGCTGTTGAGACCTTCTTTGAAGCCCATCAAAGGGAGCTCCGCAGTTCAAGGCTGGTTTCACCGTCCGACCTTTCAATGAGGATACTCATTAATGTTCCATACAGTTGGAACCCAGATCAAACGCCTTTTAAATATGAAATGACCTACATGCATAGGCAAGCTAAACTGCTGAACTACTCCTGAATGCGACGTTTTATCTGATATGCTAATGACGAATAGCGGAACACAGCAAAGAGCCCAAACCGCTGTTATAGAACTAGCTCACAAGGCAGGGGACTGTGCTGTATTCATTCATTGTTTTCTTGACTCATAATTCAAGAAAACAATGAATGTAAACATACAGTTGTCAGGATGAGTAAGCTGCATTACAGCAAATGGTCTTGTCAAGAGGGAGCGAGAGGAGAAGGACCACAAGACAAGCAGAAGTCAAAGTGTCATGCACACAAACAAAAACAAAAACGAAACAGCGGACGCGGTTACGTTCGGCGCCCTCATTCCGGAAGCATCTCGCCGCTGGCGGCCTGGTTTGGGTGGTGCGGTGGGGAGGGGACCTTGGCCAGGGCTCCGAGAGGGCTGCCAGGGCGGAGGCTGGCAAAGGGAGCCTGTGCCAGTGGCAAACCTCAGACCACAACAGACAGCACCGCACTCTCCAACCTCTCATCGGCTCCAAACCAGCCCAACCACCCAGGCTGTGGTCTGCCCCAATGGTGGAGAGAGAGAGAGAGAGAGAGAGAGAGAGAGAGAGAGAGAGAGAGAGAGAGGGAGAGAGAGAGAGGGATCAAAAGATGGGTGGCGGGCTGCTTTCCGTTACATAAACACTCACCCATCCTTCTGTGAAACAATATCCCTGCCCCCGACCGCAGTGAGAAAAAGGACACCTCTTCCACTGTAAATCACTATTCAGGGAAGCTGTACTTTGACGGCCGCGGATTCGGAATAATGGGGCTTTAGCTGCGATCGCCCTCAAGGTGCAGAAATCATGCATGAAACGCTGCCAAGTGGATATATTTACTCGACGGTGGGCGTTCAGAAGTGCGATTCTACACCCCTGCATCGATTGCTTTTGCTTTTTTACATTTTTTACTTTTTATTGCACTTCTGGTGTATGAAGCTACATTCTTCTTCTGTTTATAGTGTATATTTTTGTACTGTTCAAATAGAAGTATTGTATTAATAGCATGAATACCAATATATGGATATAAATGAATACCAGAAGATAAGCTTTCCTGTAAATGCTTCTGAATTGCCTGCCCGATTTGTTTTTGTCTTTTCAATGTCGTTTCTTTGTTTGTTTTAAATGTTCAGATATGCAGTACATTACAGTACAGTATGCACATTGAGTGTGATTCACTTTGTGTAACAACACTGCCTGACTGTGCCTACATCTAACTGTACGACCACCCTTCACTTTCTGCTCTTCCTCCGCAGTGCCCATCACCCAGGGGCCTGGAGTCAACTTCTCCATGCCCGACATGCCCAGCCAGCCCTACTACCACGACCTGAACTCCAGCGTGGCTCTGCACCGGTCCCTCTCCTCTCCCCCGGGCAGGTCAGTGGGGGCACATTGGTGCTAGCGCTGCTAGCATCACATGCTAGATTGCACTTCGAATAGTCCGGTCTTCTTAGCTGTTCTCACTGAAATCTGTAATGTTTAAAGGTGGTGTCAGGGATCCTGGCGATAGATTGTTGATCTCCCTTCCATGCCATAGGGTGCTCCCTCAGAAACGCCCGCAAATAGGACAATTGGCCAAGGCTGGGATAGTGTTGTGTGACTGAGAGATATTCACTCAAGTTTACAAAATATGCATTACCTTACAATAGCTGAGCCTATCTTTAATGTTACTTACATTTATTTGATAAACAGATGTTTACTATCAAATACTCTAGAATAAATCACACTGTCTCTGATCTAATCACAAATGCTGACATGTTGCTATTTGGGAGACAATTTGATCTCAAGGTTTTGAACTCAGTTTTGTACCTTATAAGGGACTACTGTATGTCCAAATAAACGATGTCTGCCTGTGCGGAAATAGGCCTGTACATTGTTACAATATATCACAGAGACCCTCAGCCTCTGTCACATGTAGGTATTTTTATGGTAGTTCCTCATGGAAGCATGTGTGTAGTTCTGAAGGATAATCATCCGTCATTCCGGTGACATCTCCTACATTGTCCTCCCACTGAAATGACTTACATCATTTTGGAAGCACTAATGTTTAACTGAAAACTCCCATCAAGGAATGTAATACAGAAATCTGATTTTAGACTAATGGAAATGAAGGTAGTTTAACGTTTATCTACAAATATTATCATCATGATGTTGCCACTGACAACATAATCCTCTTGTTTCTCTCCAGCAAAAGGCCCAAAACCATCAACATGGAGGAGAACATGGAGACCAGCCCCACTGGACCTGACTTCTACTCTTCACCCAGCTCACCAGCCAGCAGTAGGGCTAACTGGCACGACAGAGACGGAGGTTAATTTCCTTGACTGACATCTTTGGTTCCAGTAATGTTCCAGAACACCCATTTGTGTATAGTAGCGTCATGTAGCTCGACTGGCACTACAGTAGCATGCTAATTATTCCTCAACAACAGCTACTTAGAGAAAGCAGAGATGTGTCTTGCTAGTTTAGAGCCTTAAACCTGAAATCGCTTGCATGTCAAGTCAGTAGCTTGTATTTAGTGCCACCAGCAATTTAGTGGTGTTTAGTGCCGTCAAACAAAACGCTCGTAGGCCTACGTGGTGTTTGTGTGAATGGGTGTGGGTTTTGGCATATGTTTGATGTTAACAGGACCGTATGTGTGTCCTGTGGCACATTACAAAATGTGTTAGTTGTACAAAAGATTATATTGTTGTCTTGGGTTGTCCCTTCAAAGTGATACATAGTGTCCTTTTGCTCGAAGTTGAATGTAGGGTGAACTGCAACTGTAACTGTAGCACTGATTGACAGCTGCCTCAGTGCAATTGTGTAATGTGCTACTGATTTCTAGGTACTACTGTAGTTGAGCTCTAGTCTATACTGTAAGCAAAACAGTTTATTGGTGGCTCAAGACTTTGAGGGGTCCATAGTACTGTACTTTACTGTATGTATTGTATGTATGTTTCTGTATGTATTGCATTTTTGTTTCCCCACATAGTTGAATGTTTGTGATTCAAGAACACTTGTGACATGTAACCATGTCACAATCAGTTTGTGTTGGGACACCTAGTGGGTCATTCTATCTGAGCATTGGACTTTGGTCGATAGTTTGACAGTGGGGCACTAAGATAGAAAAACATTATTTAACCTGTCAGAAACATTTTAATTTAATACCTAGTAACGTAGCAAATTATGGACAGGGAAAAATAGAAAATACACTACTTAATAAAATATTGTATATAATTCTTCTATAAATAGATTTTTGACAAGTATTCCAGTATTTCTATTATACCATGTTTTACTTCACTGAGTCATTTTGTAGTCTTAATCTCTTTTTTACCATATTAAGCTAATGCTTAAATTCTTTTGTGAGGACAGGAAATCGGCCTGTTTTTTGTGGCTCAGCTAATCCCCCACAAAACGTAATTCCTGTGTGTGTGTGTGTGCGTGTGCGAGTGTGTGTGATTGTGTGTGTGCGTGTGCACGCGCGTGTGTGTATGTCAGAGAGAAAAATAAGTGTACACGGCTTGTGTTTGTGTTGGTGTGTCAGTAAGGAACTGGGGCTGGTTGAGCAGGTTTTATTTGAAGTAAAATTCAAATCAGCGTTGTGCTGTAGGGTGCAGGCTTCAACAGGTGGCCAGACAAGCCCACGTGCGCGTGTACGTGCACGCGCACATGTACACGCGCGTGCGCGCTTGTCATTCGTCTGTCTGTGAGTGTGTGTGTGTGTGTGTGTCTGTGTGTGTGTGTGTGTGTAGGGGGGGGTGTGTCGAGAGAGAGAGCCCCTCAGCAGACAGCCTCCACGTCTCATTAGCTTGTGTCCTGGTGCAGAGCAGAGCCCCTCGCCCTTTTAATTAAGGCCTTGCTGTCCCGCGTTTCCGGATCATTCTTCTTCTCTCCAGCCGCCTTTCCACACTGCTGCCCAGTCCACCCCACACACCTCCATCTCACCGCCCCGCCCCCAGACCTTGGATTTAACTGGGAGTACCTGAGTGGGCGGGGCGGGGGGGGGGGGGGGGGTTTTTTTGTCCGACTGTGGCAGAGGCGGCGATTACATAGGAAATCTTTTCTGTTGGAGGAGTAGAGAGGAATGCGAGCCACTCATCACAGGGAAATCTGAGGACTGTACCTTTAAGAGACCATGCATCTAGTACAGTTGGTCTATAGGCTGGTATTTTCTCCGTTGTTGGTACAGAAGAAAGACTTAGACGGTCCTGAAAAGGCCCCGTGCCTATACCAGGCCGACAGTTCTGCATTCATCTGGAGACTTCGCAGGCAGGAAGGAAATGGAGATGACACTCTAAAGAAGGTCATTATTCTGTTAAGAGAGAATAAAAGCGAACATGGTTGATATTAAACCCACACGTGGCTGCCGATAGTGCCAAGTGGTTATTTCTTGCACATGGCTTACCCTGGACTAAACTTCACCCTGTAGTAGTGGAAGATAAAATCATTTCTGTATGGTATTTTGTCCTTGGATAGGGGGCTTAATGAATTGGATTTTGTTGGAGTTGTTAGCATTGGTTTTAATATACATACTGTACCAACTACACAAATTACTTCACTTATCAAAAACAGCAGTCTATAGCGAAGACAGGCATCAAAAACATCTAACTAATTTGACAATATGACATTTTATTTTAAAAATACCTACAAGTGGAAGCTGAATATAAGTACATCTACTGCAATAATGACTCCCTGTTTTAATATATTGACTACCAACTGGCATATGATTCAGGGATATCCATCCACACGAAGGCATTGATGCTAAAAACTAAAGCACATAATCCTCCAGCAATCCTCTTAAAACTTTGGAATGGTAAACCCTGTGTATTCAATCCTCTTGGTTGCCCTTTCCCACTCAGGTACTGTAGATCTTTGCTTGTTTTGGGACAGGCCCAACTACTCGTGGGAAGATGTTCAATAACAGGTCATACGTAAATGAGATGGACAATTTGAAAGTTTAAAGAAAAAGCAGAAATGCATCGCCCACAGACGGCGAAAGCATATGATGATAGAGAAACGAACGCGCGCTATGACAGTTGGTCATTGCTCAGCGGTAAAAGCAGAGCACCTTTAGGCTCTCTTTATAGAGGTACGCAGCCAAAGTAACTCTTCAAGCTAATCCCGTGTCTTCTACTGATCCGTAAAGAACAACTGTTGAAGGTTTTGCTTGGGAGCGGATGTCAGATAGTAAGACTCTCAAGTCAACATTGCATAACAGGGTAACCTGTAAATCCTATTACCAGTTCTTGGTAATCTTGGATTACCGTACATCAAGTACTGCATCAAGTCAGTGGGACTTATTCCCTGGCCTTTAGGTGCCACAGAATGACTCTGAGCACTACATGAACGTAATGATCTCTGTGTGTGTGTGTGTGTGTGTGTGTGTGTGTGTGTGTTGGGGCCCCCAGCAGACATGTCCTCCCCTACCATGAAGAAACCAGAGAAGCCCCTGTTCAGCCCCACCTCCCCTCAGGACTCGTCGTCGCGACACAGCACTTTCCCCCAGCACCACCACCCGGGACTAGGCCACAGTGGTGAGTGGCAGGCCAGCCGCCCCTCCCACTCACCACACACACTGCCAAAAGGGTCACATTATGAAATGTATTTATGTATTTAAAATAAATAACATCATATATAAATATGAAACAAACTCAATTTAGCCAACTGTTAACGGGTAGTTTTGCTGAGAGGCTTTGTTGTCTGTGGCTAAATCTCTCTCTCTCCTCTCTTTCCTTCTCTCTCACCCTTTATCCCTCTCTCTCTCTCTCTACCTCTCTCTCTCTCTCTCTCTCTCTCTCTCTCTCTCTCTCTCTCTCTCTCTCTCTCTCTCTCTCTCTCTCTCTCTCTCCAGTTATTTCGACGAGGAGCCCACCGCCCCACTCGCCCCTGCAGTTCTCGGCATCGGCCATCTTGCCCCCGGCATCACCCTACTTCTCCCACGCCACCGCCATCCGATACCCGCCCCACCTCAACCCCGCCGACACGCTCAAGAGCTATGTGCCCTCATACGACCCGTCCAGCCCGCAGAGCAGCCAGGTGAGGTGCCCCAGCCAATCAGTCAGCAGGGGGAGGGAGGGGCTACACATGGATTGCATGTTCTGATTGGTTAGTCGGGGGAACAAGTGGAATGCATATGAATGCGATGGATCGCAAAGTGAGGTACGGATATCTTGGTAGGGTCTTTGAGTTGTTTTGAATATTTAGAAATATATACCAGAAATCTATGTTTTTGTTTGTTTAACTATCTTTAATTAAAATGACGTTTTTCTATATTCCTTAAAATGTGTTTTGTTATGTTGTTATGTTTAGTTTTTTGTAAGTATGACATTTTTGTGATTGTAAAAGTTATGAATGCATCAGTCAAAAGGTATTTTCACATTTTCATATTTTCATGTAAATAACCACAATATGGCCACCTAAACATTTTGGAAAGGTTTTTCCAATTGAATTCACTAATAGAATAAATGATGTAAGGAAGTATATTAGCATATATATATATATATATATATATATATTGCAGCATGTTTTTAGAGCATATACATTATTTTAATGACAAGCCTATTTACAGTAACATGAGTATGACGTTTGGAAGATACTAACTGAAGTAATGTATGTACTGCCAGTGTAGCTTAAAATGTTGCCTCTAGCAAATATTGCAGTACATCTTCCACATTTATATTTATAGCAATGGTTAAGAAAAGAACTGCCTAGTACCGAGCAAGGAAATTGAAAATGAATCACTTTTTCTTAACAGATACAGTACATCAAAAAAAAAAAGAAAAAAAGAAAAGCACTGCAAAGTACAGTATGTTCTCTAGACAGTACAGTACAATACAGTAAACCAGCTGAGGGCCTTTCAGTATTTAGAGTAGGTGTTCAGCCTGGCATTTGTTCACGTGTGCGTATGTGACAAAGCAAAATAATGCGAGCTAGCAAGTAGAGAGAGTGAGAGAGCCGTGTGATATTTATGTGAGTTTTATATCCCCGCTGCTCTCACTGTAAACAAAGGCCTCATAGACGGCTTCATCTCCAGAACGGGGGGATTAGGGTGCGTGGGGCTTGTCGAGGGGGGCTTGCTCTAGGAAAAAGAAGGAAAAAAGAAAAGAGAAGGAAAAAAAACATGGGGGAATGATAAAGGTTGTAAATATTTGCCGTTGCTGGGGCCCTGCTCTTGTGTGTTAGAATTAACAGGACCTCTGCTGGTGAGGGGGTTGAGGAGAGGGAGGGGGTTGAGGAGAGAGGAGCGAGCCCTAGAAGGCCAGTTTAGTTGGACGGCGGGCGGGGTGTTGTGTGGGGGGGGGGAGGGGGGGGGGGGGGGGTTTAAGCAAATAACCCGGCACTTAAAAACCCAAGGACC
>JAODUG010004428.1:0-10588 GCA_027564795.1 Aphredoderus sayanus
GAGAGAGAGCAAGAGAGAGAGAGAGAGAGGGAGAGAGAGAGAGAAAGAGAGCGAGAGAGAGAGAGAGGGAGAGAGAGAGAGGGAGAGAGAGAGAGAGAGAAAGAGAGCGAGAGAGAGAGAGATAGGGAGAGAGAGAGAGAGAGGGAGAGAGAGGGAGAGAGAGGGAGAGGGAGAGAGAGAGAGACATGATGTCTGGGAAAATGCACTCTGGTTCAGCTCTCATTTAGCTCCCATGATGTATGAGGATTTAGGACTGCTGGAATCCTAACTCTTTGTGGCGTTCCAGAAATCTAGTTAGAATATATGAGAGCAAGCAAATGTAAGCAAAAACGTGAGGGAGAGAAAGAAAGCGAGAGACAGACATTGCAGGGATTTGGAGTCTAACGTTCTCGAACCAAGAACCTGTGATCACCTTCAAGTTCAAGTCACTTGGGTAAGTCTATAGAGCCACTCACAGAAACACAGGCGTGTCTTCTGCAACCGCTAACAGCTCAACTTTGTTTCTTATCAACTAGACAGGACTAGACTGTAGTCCATACCACGTTACCAGAGCAAGGAATTATAAAAGAGTACAGACTGGACTGCTATGTCAGTACAACCGGCTTCCAGGATATCCACCCAACCCAACAGCATTGTGGGGAATATGTGAAGTATCCCTCCAGACTTTGCAACTGACTGTATGCATGTGTGTAACATGTTTTGAATGACGTTTTAAGGACCACCGTTATTCCTATAAATAACCACAATATCTGATCTGAGAGATTGACAGAGGGAGAAATGTATAGAGACATGATGAAGCGCAGGCTAAGGAGGGTCATTTCATAATGCTCTCTTATGTCAGTGGTTGTTCCTCTCTATCTGGAATGTGGCTTCATCTTATCATATTGCGCAGGGGAGGAGGGGGTGGATCTATTCATTAAACAGAGCAACCAAGCTTTTACCTGGGGCAGGAAAAGTGAGTTGGGGAAGGCTAGGAGCAAGAGAGCATAGGTTAAGGAAGAGAAAACAACAATGTGGAATGCAAATGGGAAACTAAAGAGGAGAAGATAGGAGAGAAGGGGAGGAGTGAGGAGAAGAGGAAATACAGAAAACAGCAACGGGACATGTGTAAATGCCAAGACTTTAGAGTTTACTACACATACAGAGGTAGAAACACACACACACACACACACATACACACCAATCTGTCACACGGCATTTCACCTCTGAGCTAATTCCTCCAACTGGTAAACAGTTTGGAAAAGATTACGTTCAGTAAGACATGCAGAGCATACGAAGGTGGGGATAGAAGAAAGATGGAAAAATGGAATGTGTTTTATGGTTGAACAGCAGGTTTTTCATTTGGCCACAGGTCCAAATAATAAGGATTTGTTTACTCTAACTGAATTCCTTATTACAGAAAAATTAGATTCAATATTCAGTACTTAGTTTAGATTGATATAGAACAACGTCAAACATCAAAAGAACATCTGTTTAAGTAAAACCTAATAGAAAAACATTGCAACAGTAAAGAAAACAACAAAGGTACAAAAAAATTACTTCAGCATTCACCATGATTAATGTCATTTTAAAATGCTAAAATAACATAACTCGGCATTTTTTTTACTGCTGATTGTTTAAATCTTGTTGTGGGAAACAGCCACAAACAGGTTACAGAAGCCATGGCGTTCCCATTCTAAATAGTTCCTGAATCCTTCAGTTCTTCAAGCTACAATTTAGAAAATGGGTTTTTAGTTATGTATCAACCTTGTCTAGTTTATGGTGAATGACTGCCGTTGCTTGGTGTACAGTAATTACATGTTTTCAACACATAACTGATACATTCTGTACTCAATCGATGCATTTGGTAAATTCCATCAAATAAACACTGAGGTCTGAGTGCGACTTAACAGAGGGGTTTCTAGACTTCAGAGCTGACAGGAAGTTGAGGATGAGGGAGGTGAAACGAGCAGTGAACCGGACAGGAAGTTACCTGTCTCACTCCACCTACAGGAAGATCAAGAGAGTGCTCAGCTTCAAACCACGTGAGTGAGTGGTGGGCACACAGACACGTGAAGTGACACACACACACAATGATTTATATAACAATATAAAAATAAAAGATCTGCTAGAAGTCAAATAAATATGACAGCTTTCAAAATATTCCAAAGTGCACCTTGTGCCCAGACAGGGTCGCTATGCCATGCCGGCTATAAAAACAAAGAGAAGCTCTGAATGCAATTGGTCCATTACATCTTTACATAGAAGAAAATGTTCTGCTATAAATGTTTAATGGGGGTTAATAAAGACAGGCACATTGCAACCAATCCCAAGAGGTCACATGACCCATTCAGCCAATTGTGAAATGGCATATTCCTCCGAAGTTAAACCCACCTTCTTCCTGTGTCCAGGTGTGTTTGGCCAGCGTCTGGAAGAGACAGTGCTGTATGAGCGTCGCTACGGGGTGCATTTGGTTCCTTTGGTGGTAGAACAGTGTGTCAGTTTCATCCGGGAGCATGGCCTACATGAGGTGGGCTTGTTTCGCCAGTCAGGACAAGCCACGCTGGTCAAAGAGCTACAGGAGGCTTTTGATGTTGGGGAGAGACCCTCCTTTGACAGGTAACAGTGTGTAAAAACAGTGTGTATAATATACATCTCACTTACCAGTAGAGACCCAGTAGTTTTTGGTGTCTTCATATATACATTGAGATAGCTATACAGTAACACACAATATTCTCTGGCTTACTGTGAAAAAGTGCATTCAAATCATTCATATTGCAGTTGCATCTCACCACCAGAGGGGTCGCCAACATGCCAAGTAATATGATTAATTTTGTTGTAGGTTTTATACAGTATCTTCACTTTGTTATGTATATTTCCTCCCTAGCAGTACAGATGTCCACACTGTAGCCTCCCTCTTGAAACTGTACCTGAGGCAACTCCCAGAACCCCTGGTACCTTACAGTAAATACCAAGACTTTCTCAGCTGTGGCAAAAAGCTAGGCTCAGATAGAACACAGGTAAATAAGATTTGCACCCAACATTTGAACATAAAAAACATACACATATCATACTAAAATCACAATGAACAGAAAAGTAAAATTGCTTTCTTCCATAGTTGCTGTTGACAAAGCTATGATTTATACAACCACAGTAAACAAATTAGAAGATCTGCTGAACATTTTAAGAGTGAGTGCAGTTGAGTCTCATGGGGTCTCCAACATCATGTTATGATGAGGGCCACACACTTTACTGATCTATAATCATACCCCACAACAAATATGACAATTGACCTAAACACCGGTTCCCTCAAAATGTATTCTTACTCATGCCAAAGTTCAACAAAGTTGTGTTAAAAGTAAAACGTAGATGCATGCAGATGAAGGTGAACAGATTGCCACTGAGTAATCTTTGCTTCCTTGGTATTTTGGGTAGAAAGTAAATATTTCAGCAGATGGTAACGACTATTCCCCATTTTCTTATGTTTTCCAATTTTTCTAGGGTTTGGTAGAGCTAAGGAACCTTCTTCACAACCTCCCAGTTGCTAACTTCAACCTACTCCACTACATCTGCCAGTAAGATACTCTGTCCTGTCTCATTGACTGAATGTGTCTTGTTTAACTGACCACATTTACAACATGCATTAAAATGTTATTTGTATCGGATAATCCTATCTGGCTGGTATTTAACTGTATACTCCTTATTTGGACAATATCTGGAGTGTGTGTGTGCTTCATTTAATTAAATGGTAAACGCCCTGCATATATAGCACTTTTCTAACCTTCTGACCACTCACAGCATTGTCTCATATTCACCAATGGTGGTGTCAGTCATGTAAGGTGATGGGAGCCTTTAAGGTTAGGTGTCTTGCTCAAGTATACCTCAACACCTTAGTTATGGTAGTTATTATTAGGGTTTGAACCAGCAACTTCTTAATCACCTGTTTTCCCGCTCTACCCACTGTGCCACTGTTGCCCATTTAATAAAATAATATAGCATATAGCAAATGATTTATCATCAGCCACGACCTCTAATATATAGTCCATGAGTTCAACATAAGTAAATACCTATGGCAAGCGCAGAAGGACATGTCTTACCAACTTATAGAAAGCATTAGGAAAATAAAGAGTGCAGTGAATGAATCTTTCTGGCCCCAAGGGATATTCCTTGGGTGGAGCAGGGTTCCATGTATTAGCCAATGATTCCTACATATAGTCTTCTTCTATTGAAACTCTATGTCTTGTGTTTGTGTGTGTGTGTGCTAAGGTTTCTGAATGAGGTCCAAGGTTACTCCAGCAGTAACAAGATGAGCTATCATAACCTGGCCACTGTATTTGGACCAAACATCCTCCGAGCCAAGACTGAAGACCCACACAGCATCATTGGAGGTAGCTGGCAGAGTCTGCAAACGACATTCTTACATTTGATCTACACAGTCTCCACCCAAACCAACTGTAGTTGTCTTTTTTATTTATCCTGTTTGCTCTTTGGGATCACATGACTTCACAACACGACTCTGGGTTCGCCTTACCTATAGGTGGAGCATATTATTTATATATGTCAAATATGTCATTATAGTTGTCATTCTAATTGCCATGTAAACGTAAATGCATTATAACACTATACACAATACATAAATATAGTCAAAGTGTCTTTGACTACATTTTTGCAGTGGAGATTATTAACACATTGGTTGTAGTTTATGGTAACTCAAGGTTAGTTATCCATTCCCCACTGGGCATAGCTTATGCTGGCTAACCCAATGTAATCAATAATTTATTTAACCCTCATGATGTCCGGGTCAAAATGACCCAAATCACTATATTTGTGGCAGATAGAAGGCGCTAAACCTAATTCTACATCTTACACAGACATATGTGCACTGCTGGCACAACAAGGTGTGAGTTTGAAAGTCGAGGATAACAGGAGGGGTAAAAGGCAAAAAAAAAAAAAGAAACTTAAAGAAACAATTAATAAAGAAATAAATACACACCGCAATGACAATTAAAAAACACACAAAATCATACTTCCTAGTAAATTATTGTTTTTTAATTTCTGTTTTATTGCACTTCATGTATTATTGTTTGAAAGTCTTTCTTTTTTTATAAGGGATATGGATAAAAATTCATTCATATAATTTATTTTAAATTACTTGAGTAAAAGTAAAATAAATGTAAAACAACATTGTGTGGGGTTTGTGTGTGTCTAGGTGCATCTATAGTGCAGCTCTTGATGTTGGAGCTGATTAGAGAACAGGAGTCTCTCTTCAGTGAACCCCACCCATCCTGTTCCAGCCACACTGTGGACGGCCCCCACCCGTCGCCAAACATATCCAGGCCGCCCCGGCTTCACCCATCGCCCTGCTCCCGCCAGCTGTCTCTGCCTCTCATCACAGAGCGCCGTGGAAGGGCAGGTTCCGTCTCCAGCCATAGAGACAATGGGTCTCCAAGCCCCCAAGCCCAGTCCTCTACGGACTACCATAATCACAGGTTGGTGCGATACCATTAAAGGTGATTTTAAGCGATTTTAAGCTAATACGCATTGTGTCAGTTTCAGCTAACATCTACTCACGCTAGCTGCCCATTCCGGTCCGGATGGGCAGCTAGGAAGACCCTACACAGCATTGTGGCTATAAAGGGGAACACAAACAAAGTGGTGTACACCGCACCACACAACACCATCCTAGCATTGGCAATGCATGTCCAGTATGTGAGCATCCTATGGGTGTTTGATCTGATCAAGTTCATATCTCATATTTTTCACCATAATCCACCTTCAGAAGGTGTAGGGTGTGTTCGTTCACCAGTGGGGCCGACAAGTTAAATGAAGATTTAGCAGAGTCTGGGTACAGTCAATAGGTGGGCCAGGCTAAAAACTTCTCATCCCCACCTCCCTTTTTGCTTTCCACAGCCGTATCGCTGCTACTGCTGAGTCAAACAAGTCTTTTGGGAAGAAGAGAGCATTGGGCCATCGCTACACCTCTTCTCAACCAGAGAACTGCTTCTACTCGCTGGCTTCCACCGGCTACTCCATCCCCCCTGACCGATCCAGCGCTGGCAATGCAGGACTGGGCTCCTCCACTCCAGTAAGCTCCCACACCACTAGAGGGTCCACCACCCTCCAGAGAGAAGGCCCACTGTCGGACCAGTCTCAAGCCAGGCCAGGGCTCCTCAGCTGGGCGGACACCCAGGCAGAAGAGGGAGCCATATGTTTCTGGAGCTCCAGCACAGCAATGGAAGAAGTGGGAGAGAATGTAGTACCAGGGACGGCAAGCGGGGGCAGCAGTAATGCCAAAGAGGACAGCACTCCATCAGTCTACGACAACTTGGACAGAGTCTCTCTGCATGGGCAGCTGGAGAATGCTGCTGGCAGCCATCAGGGAACAGGAGATGAGGAGGTGCCGACCGCCGATTCTGACTCCTCCTGGTCCTCCTGCGAGATGCTCCCACTGGATCACAGCAGCTGTCATGGAAACGGAACAAGTCCATTCCTGTCAACTACAACATCGCCAAGGTTTTCTTTAAACCAGGGCTCAGAAGAAGGCCACAATGGCGATGACTGCGATGAAGGAGAAGTGGAAGAAGATGATGACAAAGAAAAATATGATAACATTCATCCCCCAAACTCCCCCGCCTCCTGTTCCGTGCCCAGTGATGCTCCTCTCAGTACAGGCAGTTCTGAGGTTTTCCTGCCCTCTGGACTGCCAGAACTCCAGGGCCCGCATCCTCAGTCAGATTCCCAGGATGTCAACTCGCTCTTGGCTGAGCTTCAGAAGCAGATGGTCAAGCAGAAGAATGAATACCAGGCCAGGATATACAGGTGAGGTGGCACCACTCAATGTTTAGTATCTTAAAATGTTCTATTATAGTTAGTACCTAAAAATTACAACAATTAAACAGAATTTTTATAGATAATGCATGAATACAGAGTCAAGATTACAAGAAATGAGGGATGTGTTTTCTTTAAAAAGTTAGTTTTGGTTTTCATACAACTAACGGCCCAGTCCATTCTCCTTCAGGTTAGAGCGGTGCAACGAGTCCCTCCAGGGGCAGGTGGCGGTACTGCGGGTCACTTTGGAGCAGCAAAAGCGCTGGCACAGTGTGGCCGAGATCAAGATCAGGAACGTAGAGCGTGCGCGGGCTGATGCAGACCGGCGTAATGCCACACTGCAGAGAGAGATGGAGCAGTTCTTCAGGATGTTTGGAGAGATCAGTGGAGCGGGTGAGAAAAAAGTAGAGCGCAGTGTGCAGAGCTTCTAACTGGACACCCTGCTTGGACGGACAGATGAATCTGACGGGCGCCAATAGTGAAAAAGTGACAGTCGCAGTTTTCAAGATCCTTCAGGTATAGAAACTCCCAGAACCTCTCCAGCTGCAGAAACAAATACAAGAGGTATCCATAATTTCTTTTTTTAATAAAAACAATATAAGCCTGTTGACTAGACTTAACCGAGACAAGTTTATTACTGGCAGATGAGTAAGGCTGGTCGTGGAAACAGGGCATATGACTCATGCAACCAGTATGGTTGCTAGTGTCAGGGTGCTATTTTGTACCCTTACAAACATTACCAGACTACAAGTATACTTCACGTGCATCTTGAATAAATGCAAATGAATAATTGTGGGGATGGGTTTTCTTATGTATTCTCTGACACTGCAAAATGCAATATCGTCTCAGTGTCTTTGCCCATGCTGGATGTGCATGAGTTTCAGTTTTTGGTCCAAACCCATGTATATTTCATTGGGTTGCCTCGTGGTATATATTGCCTGATAATGTATAATTAAAAAAATTGTCTTTGTTGAATGGCACTTGAAATGTGCACTTAAGATGTATTTGTGTATTTAATGTCATCTATACAGTCCAGACATTTAATCATTGAGATAATGCAGCATACAGTTAGCTGAAGCTAGTTAGTATGTTTGGATTAATGTGGGTTTTTTGAAGGGTCAGGTTAGCATCTCACCATCTTGGACTTTGTCAGGTGTGACTATTTAAATGTTGCAACAGCATCACAATTTCTGATCATCTCAAATAACAGACTTTCATGTGATGGGAAGGTATTTTATTTAAATTCAGTCAACAGTCCCATTATCATGATGCATCATTTTAGTGCAGGGAACCCCAACCCTGTACATGTGTAAGAACATACACTAAAAATCACACAACCTTTATTTTGCAAAGACCAGCTGCATCACATCAGATGGTGTGAATACAGAATAAAAAATATCGGGAGTGTCAAATATAGCTGGTAATATAGGACTTGTGAAATGTTAAACATACCTGAATGTTTCCATATTTCACATTCATTGTACATTATATATCAGGACAATAAACATCACTTTCGCCAGCCAATATGTAACACTATAGTTATTCTGATCTAATATAGCCTTCACACATATTATGGAATGCTAATCTATTGCAGATGACTGTCAAACAACAAGCAAAAACAAATGCAGGGCATGAGTTCACCTGTACTTCACAACAAGGTGATGCTGTGCCAAAATGCACCTCACTGACGCAGGAGTTATTTACTCTTCATTATTGACAATGGTATACATGTTAGATACTGGCCATGAGGGAACATTGGGGGGAGAGGAGAACAAACAGTTCACACACTAGAATGTGGTTAATGTCAGTCAAAAAAAAATTAAGTATATATATACACATACACACACTGAAGAACAGAAAAAATATAGTTATCTACATTACTATAAGCCTTGTTTTTTGAGCCTTATTAAGAAACTCAAATCACACGTTAAACACAAAGGAGATATTTAAATTGGAGATTTACTCAAGCGTATATGCAAAATAAATAGCTTCAATCCTATAAACGGTCAGTCATAAAGTCAACAAACACTGAAAGGACAAAGGAAACGTACAAAATAACCACGATCACATCGATGTTTCAGTGAGTAGGAGCCTGCCAATCTTCCTGAGAGAAATCTTTTGCTTTTGTTGTTAGGTGCTCCGATTAGTTTGCCCATAAGTGTGTTACTAAAATGCCTCACATGTGGGATTTATACAAAGATATTAGAAATACTCCATCTGTTCACACACAGGGCGCTATGCTACACTATGAAATACACCTGAAAAAGGTTGTTATGGAAAACTATCCTCTCAGTGCCTTTTGGTTGTTAAATCCGAACCATTTGCATTACAGAATGTCTTCTAGTGATTATTGGCATTTTATTTTTAAAACAAACGAGACAGCATTGCGTCAACACTAGTACTTGGTCACCATGGACAGTCAGACATACTGTACTTTCTTACAGCGCTGTTAGATAAAATCTAGTTGGTGTATTTGTGAAGAGGATGCATGTCAAATACACCCATATACACATACTGTACATCAAAATCATGAAACTACACATTTAGACCCTACATTAGAGCAAACACACACTTCCTTACAGGCAGCTTATGACTCGGAATGAAGCCATTTGTTGGACACAGGAAGTCGAAAAGTAATGTTGGGAGAACATGTCAGGTTCTGAATAAAGTGCCTTTACACTGTTAACACGGTAACATAAAGAGCTGTGTTCAGAGCAGCATTTGCAATTCCATTTTTGCAAGTAAAATTCAGGGATGTCAAAATGTTAGATTGGATGTGAGCGAAAGATTCAGCAAAGGGTTTGGTTTTCAAAAAACAAAAGATCACACGACGATAAGTCATATACACTCCCTTAAAAAGAGAACTACTTTTTGAGAACCACCCTCGGCGAAGTGACATTAGAAGTAATGTGTTCTTAGAAGCCAGAAGGAGTGAGAATGTTCATGTCACGATGCTTGAGTTTGTGAGGCCTGCCACCCTGCTTACGACTGTCCATGGTAGGAATCTCCATCTTTGGCGGGGCCATCTTCTGGATGGTGCCATCAGCAGCCAGTCTGGTTGCCTGGGTCTTCATAACCTCCATTGGCGTGGGCTTCTGGGCACCGCGGTACGCCTGCAGCGCAAAGCCTGCTGGGTAAAAAATATATAAAAGTTATAATGTGTGTTTCATTCGTTTGTCTTGGACTGCTCTCAAGAATTAAATTATTTAATTCTAGGGCTTTAAATTTGAAAAGGCAACAAGGTACAGTGGGGGTAAAAAAGTATTTAGTGAGCTAACAATTGAGCAAAATCACATTGTAGGATTTTTAATGAATTTATTGTTAATTATTGTGGAAAAGAAGTATTTGGTCAATAACAAAAGTTCATCTCAATACTCTGTTATTAACCCTTTGTTGGCAATGACAGAGGTCAAAAGTTCTCTCACACTGTGAGATGCAGATCTCCTCCAGAGCAGTGATGTTTTGGGGCTGTCGCTGGGCAACACGGACTTTCAACTCCCTCCAAAGATTAACTATGGGGTTGAGATCTGGTGACTGGCTAGGCCACTCCAGGACCTTGAAATGCTTCTTACAAAGCCACTCCTTCGTTGCCCGGGCGGTGTGTTTGGGATCATTGTGATGCTGAAAGACCCAGCCATGTTTCATCTTCAATGCCCTTGCTGACGGAAGGAGGTTTTAACTCAAAATCTCACAAAATCTCATGAATGGCCCCATTCATTCTTTCCTTTACACGGATCAGTCGTCCTGGTCCCTTTGCAGAAAAACAGCCCCAAAGCATGAT
>JAODUG010004429.1:0-12739 GCA_027564795.1 Aphredoderus sayanus
TGTGTGTGTGTGTGTGTGTGTGTATTGAAACCCGATGCCTGTCTTTTGCTCAGAAACCTGGAGGACTGATGTTCCCAGATAGAGCAGCTCTTTATGTGGTGGCCATAGAGGACAGGCAGTACAAGGACTTCAAGATACACTGTGAGTTATGCTTGGGGGGTCATAAGGTATAAGAGAAGGATACTCGAGTCAAACTAAAGGATAGTATATCCACCACATTTCTCCTTTTCGAATGTAATGCGTTGCCACTGTCAGTCAAGTACATAACGGTTGCCACTAAATCATTGGGTGCAGTCACATGACACCCAATAGTATAGACATTTATACGGTTATAGACAAATGTTATCAAACGTACAAATAATAGTTGATACTAGGCTTAAATAAACCCTATTGAGTACTTACTAGCATATATAGCCACACAACAATCAAGCAAATACTATCCCTGTGAATTAGACATTTGTACCTGAAGAGGTACAAACTTGTCTGACTCTTACCCAAATCTGAATCTTACCCCCTTCCCCCCCCTCCCCTGCCAGCAACAATCACCACTGCCCCACTCTCTCACACACTCTCTCACAATCATACTCAAAATGAACATAGCCCACTCAAACCTTCATATCATTAGGCACCCTGCTGGCACATATCTCCCTCCACTCTCATGCCTCCGTGCTGGTGCTTGGCCCAGAGACAACAACAACAATGACAACAAATACAAATGTAACAGCGTGATGGAGGGATGGTAGGAACCGAGGAAGAAGCCTGGTATGTTTTCAACCCAAAGTGAAGGAGGGATCCTTTCTAATAAAAGCCTGCCAGACATAGTGTAGGTGGCTGAGGAGGCCGGCATCTATTTCAGGAGGCCTCAGCTCTCTCTAGAAAGGGAACTTTGATGGACAAAAAAATACAGGAGCCCAAAGGAACTGCTCTCACTGCCAGAGTTAAGAGGCTTATTTTTACATGTATTCTGTTTACATTCTCAGCTACATTATACTACTGATAGCTACACAGAGACACCAGAGAGTTTGGTAGGCTGTTGGGAGCTGTAAGGACTGCTCGATATGTTACATACAACACTCTTGAACGGCTTAGATATTAAAGCGATACTGATCTTTTCATAAACTGTAGATTCTGATCTAAATTGCTGAGGTTTGAAATGATCTCCATTCCAGATTGTAAATACACGGAATGTAAATTAGACACTCTGATTTCAGAGAAAGGTAACTTGAGAATACCCATGAACAGCAGAGACCCTGATCTTATCCATTTTGCGTTTTTAAGTGGTAACAAACAGCTCAATATCCCTGGCTACAGGCTACAAGATCAATTATGTATTTAGCTACTAAGGGCTAATTAGGGGCACGCGAGAGGAGAAACTGTAGAAGCGTGGGTCAGCAGTACACCTTGACACGTACATACATACATATACATAGCTTGCTTTGGAGAAGATATATATATATACTGTATATGTAACGTGCGTATTGGGTGTGTTTTTAGGGTGGGAGAACGTGTATGGTTTTGACATGAGCTGCATTCGTAACGTCGCCATCAGGGAGCCTTTGGTAGACGTGGTTGACCCCAAGCAGGTGGTCACTAACTCCTGCCTCCTAAAGGTCAGTATGCGATGTTAAACATTAGTGTAACATCGCTGTTGACAATTTACACTCCTTGTTTCGTGTCCCGCATTGCCCTTGCAGTTGAAACCAATGTTGAACAATGTTGTGGTTCGAAACTCCTAGTGGCTCACATTCCTCTCTACTCCTCCCCCTATGGCATTCATAGGCATGCATCTTCTCTACCCCGCCTCTTACGGAAACATGCTCCTTTAGGAACAGTTGCGTTTCCAAACAAGCGGTGAGCCAGGACGGAGATTCGAGGTTCCGTGGGCGCTATAACAACCAGAGGAGCGCCAAACAAGGCAATCTTTTATCCAGCGAAAGTGAACAGCTCTGACAATGCACGTGTCACTCAAACACACAATGAGAGATAGACATCAGTCACCGATCCAGAGAATGCCCCATTCGCCACGAGCTTTTCTCTGGCACATAACAGAGGTTTAGAGAGTGCTCTGCCATGCGCCGGTTGCTATGGCACACTTGGCTTGTCTTTCATCACAAAAATAAACCGAGGCTAACGTTCAAGACTACTAACAGACCTTTTTCCCCTCTCACTCTCTCCATTCTTCCTCTCCTTTGTCCCTTTTCTACAACGTGAATTGTGTTATCATATATTCATTCCTCTAACGCATGGCCCCCCATCATGTCCATTTTCCAGTCTTTTCTGTCACGCGCCTGCCTGTTTAATCACTGTCTCCTCTTCTGTGCCATCAGCCATTCTTCCCTCTGCACTTTCAGTAGTTCTTGTCTGCCAAGTTTGCGGGGAATGGCAACCTCTCATTGTGCTATATGGAAATGTTGTGGCAGGGCAGATGATGGGCTCACAAGTGTTGAGACGAAAAATGGGCTTTTCACGACTTCACGTGTGCCACCTAGCCTTTGTCCGCGGAGAGGCTCATGTCCTTAGGCGGGAGGCGAGTGTTAGCGCTTTTTCTTTTTTTTGCCGCATTCGCCATCCATCCTTCTTTTCACCAGCCTCCCACTCTCTGCCTGTCTGCATGTCTTTTAAATGCATTACCCTTTCATTTAGTTCAGGCTGTGGGTCGAGGTGAAATATTTCATGTAGTGTCTTTTTTCTCTTTCTTCCTTTGTAAGTGGTGCTCATTTTACCCCCTCCCTCGCTAATAAAAATACATTTATAAAAGAACATTTTACGTGGTGTGCACATTTAAAAACCTCTTAGGCACTGAGTGGCTTAAACAAATACTTCAGCTAGTACTTCAATTTATACAGGGTCTGTCCTCTTTTACACTTCACTTAAATGACAAAAAGCTATTTAGTTTTTTCTCCTTTATTATAATTCCCGTGAATATGACATCGGCATTGTGTTGGTGGACAGGAGAAGGGTATTAAAATCACTCTGTCATGCTCCAGGTTGGACAGGTTCAAATCATCCTGCACCCTTATATTTACATGCAGGTCAGAAATGGTTACACTGCACCTATTCTGGGTACATCTGCGATGTCTGACAGGCAGGCAAAACCTCAGTGCCATCCTTTAATTTTCCACATTATTTTCATGTAGTGTACACAGTGATATAAAGAACTACTCCCCCGCACACTGTTTTCCTGCAGACAAGTATCACAAATAAACTTGTCACGCCAGTGTGCGATAATAAGGAAGAATGTTTTCTCATTTAGGATACCACTACAAGTTAAGGTTCAGGCATTATACTGCTTACTTTGGTTAAAATTACATTATGTAGATGTTATTAGACATAGTTATTAATAACAATGTATTATTATGATTTAATTAGGTTATGGTTAGTATAGGCTATAGATATTTATAAAGGTCTAAGAAGGGTACTCTTTCTTCCTATGTGGCTTTTAGAGAGTGCACACAAACCCTTAATTGCTTTGAGATAATCTGTCTGACGTAAGATAAACTCACATTGTAGGTAGAATAAGGTATTTTAGCATGAGGGTAGGTGATAGAGCCATTTGCCGACTAGTTTACTAACATTGGAACTGCTGCATGTATGCCACTAGGTGGCAGTGTAAAGGCAATGAGCGATGCCCATGAAGCATTCAGAGAAGCACATGAGTGAGCAATGCATTAGCAGTATATATTAAATGTATTATGTATTAAACAGTTATTTTCTCTCACCTGCCATTGTACACATTTTTAGGAGGTCGACATCTACACGGTGAAACCAGAGGACCTGTCCTTCACCTCAGCCTTTTGTCTGCAGATCCAGAGGAATGATTATGTCCATGCCTTGGTTACCTACTTTAACATCGAATTCACCAAATGTCACAAAAAGACCGGCTTTTCTACTGGTGAGTCTACAGTGTGACACACCATCAGAACTTGAGTGAGACAGTCCACTGTTACATATTTTATGAAATCTTGTGACAGGTGACTATTATTAACCCTCCTGTTGTCCTTTGGGTCAAACTGTCCCAATGCACTAGCTCTTTGTGGCAGATAGAAGGCGCCAATCCTAATTCTACAGCTTACACAGACATATGATGTGCACTGCTGGCACAACAAGGTGTGCGTTTGAAACCCAAGGAGTACAGGAGGATTAAAAGGACCAAAAAAACACATAACTAAATAATAAATAAATAAATAAATAAATACACGCAGCACTGACAATAAAGAGAGCTACACAATCAGACACAATCAGGTGTGTCATCTGGCATTATACGATATAATACGGACAACAGGGAGGTTAAGCCACAGCCACTAATATCAGAGTTGGAGAAAAGGTTTATTGCTAGAAAACACAGCAAAAAAAATCAAATAAATCATATCATGCTGTTTTACCTTCCAATCGTATATGGGCATGTACAGTCCCAGCTTGATTGACATGATCTGACTCTGCCTATAGTGCATCTCACGTTTGTGTGGGACAACTAACACCTTCTTTATAATTGCTTCTCGAGTATAGGTAGTTTACTGACACCAGCAAATGTCCAGCAAAGTAGCAACCTTTTTCAATCTTGTACAAAGACTGAAATAATATATCATAATAATAAATTATATAACATTTAGATGTATACTACAAATCTTTTTTTTCTTTTTTTAAATGTCCTTATCCAAGTATTTTAAAGGGCTTTGCCTTTGTTCGAAATTCGACTCTCTAAATGCCATCTAGTATTTCCAAAATGTTAGCTGTTGTCGAGTGCCTATTCAGTGTACTTCAGCAACGTTTGTGTACACCCTAGTGGTGGAGCCTAGGAATGTCAAGTGACACCAAGTTGGCCCGGATGGAATGGAAGTGTGTCCTTGTAATGTGCAGCAGATACAGTGACTAAGCCGTTATGAAAGCTTATGATAATACATTCATGCACTCGGTGCTTACTGGTTGCATAATATGCAGAGGAGGTTCTATGTTTGGTGGTGTCATATTAGGTATGAGAAAAAGCATCTCCCATCGTCCTCCATATTTCTCCCACTGGAAAAGTTAATTTAACTTCTGTTTACTATTGGCATTTTCTCTCCATGGTAACAAGCCTCGTATGGGTTTAACTGCCTTAAACCCATACAGCGAAGTAATGGGGAACTTGATTTACAGTATATAAAAAATATTTTCTTTTCGTTTGAGAAAAGAAAAACAAAATCATGACGTTTCTTTAGTTTTAAATCCTGGGCACCCATGTGTCAAATTAGTCTCATGATACCACCCTGATCCACATATGGCATAAGGGTTTATGGTAAAGGCAGCACTGTACCAATAGGATTTTTAAAGTATTAGCAGCCGATTGGACTAACTGTTATGACTTTCAGACACTTCTTGTCATCACTAAATGAACTACTCAACTGGACACTGATTGTCCCAGATATTTTCTAGGACTGATTGAATGGACGGGACCCAGACATTAGCGATGATTACAAGAAATCACCCAAGCTTAAACTGTCCTAAAAAATAAAAACATTCCCCATGCTTCCCAGCTCCAGATGCCCCCAGCACTCATTGGAAGCAGACTGTGTTTTATTTGGAGGACTATTTGACCGTCAAAAAGGGAGAGGAGATCTTTGGCAGTATTGCAGTAAGGCCCAATGAAAAGAATGTGGTAAGAGAACACAGAACATATAGATGTATATTCTGCAAGAAACAATGTTTTGTTGCAGAATGTACAGGTTTATTTGGCTGCTTACATTACAGTATTTGATTGTGACTAGGTAAAATGCAGATATTTCTTTAATAAGTCTCTAATTTTTCAGCGTGACCTGGAGTTCACCCTGGAGTTAGATTTTAAAGGGCAGCTATGTGAGGCAGCTATTTCCCATGACTATAAAATGCGTTAAAAACGTGACCACCACAAGAACTTGCCCAAACAGCCTCTTTGGACACGCCTATATACAAAGAGGAGGGCACAGGATCCTCAAGAAGCATTCCTGTTGGCCAACATGGGTTACCAGACATCTGAATGTCATCATGCCAGCACCGAAGTGATGTCATCTGAAGACGCAAATACAGTACAGTACAGTACCTATGAGCAATAGTGCCATCATCTGAACCAACTTGATTGCCTTGCGCACTTCGTTGAATGTACTGTTATCAATCAACTAGATTTTTAAGTTTGTTGATTTTTTTTATTGTTTTTGAACTAACGTGAAAAGACATTGCTCTGGTCTGAGGTGAAGCAGGTTAAAAGGGCATTCCTTTTGTGTTTTTTGCTTAAATAATTTAAATATGTTAAGAATGTCATTGTGTATTTGTATGTTTCAGTATTTCTTGGTTTCTTTCATTCACGTTTGCATGTGAAATATTACATTTCCAGTTGCTTTAAAGGGTGATATGAAATGTAATACATTTCTTAGTTGATGGGTGGAGAAATACCACAACAACATGAATGTAATTTGGCAGGTATAAATACATGAAGAAAAAATAGTACATATGGATATATGGGAAAAGCATGATGAATAAAAGAAACATGGTTGCAAAGGTCAAAGTTTCTATATCGTTTTTTCCAGGCATGATTTTTATTTCATGTTAATTTAAATCAATGTACATTGAACATTAGTTCATTTTATTTGAACATAGGTAAAACAGTTATGGGGTTATGAATATAAACCTAATAAACCATACTTAAAGTGTAATACACAGATATAGTGGCAATGTCTGTAGTTTCTGAGAAATCCTCTTTCTCATTGTACTTGCAAAATAGTACTTTCACACACATACTTCCCCTCGAAACAGGTAGATTGAATGTAGGTTCTGTCAACATGTCTACCTTGCTGTTTGTGTCTGTCAATCAAGTCTTTACTTGCAGCAGGCTTTCTTCTTGATGGGCTGAGCGGTGAGTAGGATAGTTGTGTCTCTTACCCGATCTTCCTGCTCTTTTAACACCCTGGTTAGAGAGACAGGTACTAATTGGCACAGGCTGATTTGCGTCAGGAATTCCCCTTGAGGGTAAAGTCAGGCATATTATCTTCAGCCTTTCAGACTCGCTCTTGAAGTTTAGAACCTTTTTGAGTGCATGCCCCTCTTCTACCTGAGTGACTTTCACTTTTCTCTACTCATGCACATAGCTTTGTTAGACTCACACTGTTCTCTACCCCTCCCTCAACTGCCAGGTATGTGGATTGTATCTCTAATACAGAGCAGTTCTTACCTGGCCAGGTGTGTCAGAGATTCTGTGACATTGTTTCCAGTGTAGGCGCTGACCTCATAGAACATGACCTTGTTTTCCTGTCCAGGATACAGACAGTATGGTATCAGAAGTTCATAATTCATACATAAATAGATAGATAGATAGATAGATCGATAGATAGATAGATATTATTAAAATATAGCTCAGTAGCTATACGTAATACTGTAGCTGGCATTAAACTTCCATTTTTAATTTTAATACATGTGTAATAACTGATGTTAACCTTAAAATGTTTAAATATACAAAAATATATACAATCCAAACATGCAGTACATAACCATTGCATCTGAACTCACATATGCAAACAACTCAGCCTCTTCAAATGACACCTCCCTGTTTTCATTCACATCCATTTTGTTTCCTAGGAGCAGGATGGCAACTCCCTCTCCTGCAGCCTCCTGGGAAGAAACTGGTTCAAGTCAATATTCCCCAAACACAGTTTGATAAATATCATCTTGTAGGGTTCAAAGTCAGACCTGGACGTTAGCTAGCCAAGGTCTCACAGCCCTGAAGCTCTCGTACAGCGTGACATCATACATCACCACCACGCCATCCGCCTTGCGAAAGAACTGCTTGGTGATGCTACGGAACCTGTGTCAATAACAGCCATAAAGTCAGCCAGTGGATAATGTCACCATGACGTGATATACTGCCCAGCCCAGTATACAGGACGAAAGGATGAAAAACTAAGTCAAATGATCCCATTACTGTGCACATCATCATCATACATCATATAAGTGAAGAATGTCTTCCTGATCGTAACAGTTATTAAGCCTGCAGGTGAATGTGTGATTAGAAAAAACACTTTAGTCAGTCAAGCATATTGGATTTATTTTAAGCCGTGGATATATTTCCGCGGGGCCATTTCCTCACAGAGCAACTGATGAGGTGTTTTGTAACTCACCTCTCTTGTCCTGCTGTGTCCCACAGCTGCATAGCTACCCGGGTGTTTCCCAAAGTTAGTGTCTTCACACTGTAATCAATCCCTGATGACGAGAAATGTCCAAAATGTAAGTCAATACACCATGCCAAAAAGCTGTCATTAACATGAATGTTATCTGTCTGAAGGTCCCATGTGACAACAGTGTTGAAGGGATGAACACAGCACACACACACACTAAACTAATCCTGAAATGTATCTAAATGTATCTAAAACAAAACGTTAGAATAATCTGCGGTAATAACTAATACAGGCCACTAGAGGGTGCAGCTGTGTTGATTTTCCCATGTGGAGGACGATTGGAGTGCAGAGCTGAAGTGAATTAACCCTCCTGCCGTCCTCTGGGTAAAACCAACCCACCGCACTACCTTCTGGTGCCAGCAGAAAGCGCATACATACTCTACAGCTTACACAGACATATGATGTCTATGTAAGCCATCAAAACATAAGCATGTGGCGCCATCTGCTGGCGTGAGATTGTAGTGCGTTTGAAACCCGAGGACAACAGGAGGTCTAGAAATTAGGAAAGGGGTGGCTGTAGCAAAGATGAAAGTGGGGGGAACAATCGGTGGCGCAATGAGTGCCAGGTCTCTGAGGCGAGCAGCGTGACTTCACAAGCCCTTTCATGTGACACTGAGTCTCTCTGATTACATCCGCAAGCACAGACGGGAATGTACACACACACACACACACACACACACACACTCACTCCAGCGTGTGAAGGAAGGCACAAGGCATTTCAGAGTGCTTCTCACCCACAGTGGCGGGGGTGGAGGGGTGGAAGCGGCCCTCGCAGAATGAGCGGAGCAGCGACGTCTTGCCCACACTGGAGTTGCCGACCAGCACCACCTTGAACAGGCGGTCGGGGGCGAGCACGGCCCCCTCTTTGGGCTTCTGGCGGGCGCGTGGCACAAGTGCACACAGGCAGCGACAGAGCGAGGAATATACAGTGGGAGAAAGAAGGGAATACAGAGGAACACAAATCATTACGCGTACGTCAAATTAGAAGCCTGTTCATATTGCATGGTGGAGACTACAGCGTGTCATTACCCATACTTTCATACCTCAAGCTTACGTTCATGCTTGAAACGACTAGGGGCAAAGCGCATGTAACTGATCCACTTGTACATACACAAATGCATTTTAACATGGGGATGTTCCTGCTTCGATGAAAACGGAATTGCATGCTTTCAAGCCTGTGAAGAAATGTGTCTCACGTCATCTCCTCAAAGGAGAAAACGGCGCACAAGCTGGCGTTACAAGCCAAATACACCGAAGCTTTTTATTACCTGTAAAAGCCTATCTTCACCCTGGAATGAGTTTTGCAAATACTATACACTGGTTGCATGTGGATGAAAGGCCACACCACGTAGCAAAAGCGACGTATTTAAAAATAGCAGTATACATGGGGGCTAGGCAGTAGATATCTCCCTGCTCCAACACACCTGATTCAAACGATTGGGTCGTTACCAGGATTCTGAGGAAAGGACTGATTCGTTCATTTGAATCAGTTGTGTTGGGGCAGGGAGACATCTCAACATGGTCCCCAGCACCTGGGTTGAGGACCATTGCTCTAGCCTAACGGGGGACGTTGTTCTCTGTGTACACCCCAACAAACACCTACGTGCTGGCTCTCCTTGCCGACAGGCTGCTCTCTGGGAAACGCGGGGGTGTTTTTCATTCCGCCAAAGCGAGACCCCCTGCCCGCCGGGGCTGCCACCGACCGGGAGACGAGCCTGTTGGGGGGAGGGGGATGAGGGGGCTCGGCCGACCGGGGGATGTAGCTGGGGGCAGGGGGTGAGGCTCTAGTCTCCATGTCGCTCAAAGCCTCCTCTTCTTCACTGTCAGAGCCGTCCTCCTCCTCGCCGAGCTGGTGCAGGAAGGGCTGGGGGTCCCCGTGGAGCAGATGGGGGAGGTGGTCCTCCTCGATGGAGATGACCCTACGGAGGGGCCATCCGTCCGGGGGGGTGTCCGACCCCTGCCCCTCCCCCTCCTCAGCCGCCAGCTCCTCTCCCTCCTGGTAGCGGTCAAACACCGCCTTGGCGGGGGCTCTCCCGCCAGGACCCCGTTGGAGTTTGTCGTTGTCGCGGGTAACGCCGGGGGCGGCGGCGGTCGGCCTTGCGCGGCTGTTGGCTAATGCGCAGCTCCTCGTCGCCACGGGCTGTTGCCACCGCCACAAGGGGGCGCCAGCGATGGCAGAGGGGCCCTCGCCTTCCTCGCTGCAGGAGGAGGGAGCAACAAATACCATCTGTAGGTGCGCCACAGGCAGGGCCTCTAGAGACTGGGAGCACCCGTCCACTGAGAGCGGGGCGCTTTGGAGAGGACACACGGGAAGAGGAGTGTCAATGACCTGCCTGAGACTCCGGAGCCAAGCCACCGCATCCAGATTAGAAATGAATGTGATTTGAAAAATAGATCAATCAGAAAGCTGCTAGAAAAATCTATTTAAACAGTGTCCTGGTATGCTGTGTTTTTCCTCATTTAATCCATGCTGATGTGTTTTTTTTTTTCTGTCAGATCACGAGGGGGTAAAAGCTTTTCATACACGAGCGAATCAGTCAAGTGTGATTAACGTAATTGGGGAGATGAAAGCCTCTCACCTCTTGGTTGGACGCTTAGCGTCATCAGATAAATCTGCCAGGCCAGCCCTCTGCTTCTTCCTCAGTGAGTTCTGAATCTTAGTGGGTTAGAAATTGAACGTTGGCGTTTGACTGCTTTACATGCCGCTATTAGTCAGGTATCTGTGTTGAGCGGTGCTGTGGAACGCTTTTATAGAATGCTCTTTACTCACCACACCCCGACTCGCGTCTCGCTCGTCTTTCAAGTGCTTGTTCATCTCCCTGGGTTTTAATTGACATGTAAAACAAAGATGCATGAGATCATTCACAGCATGGGTGCTTTCACATCCTCTCACACCCTTCCCTGACTAGAGGATAACTAATGAAAATGGTTTTTGTTCATGTGAAATACAGGCCTTTGAGAGCGTGTTATAAATAATCTCTGATAGGTGAATAGCAGTGCTATAAGGCTAGAACACAGGCTACATACTACCATGACTTATGCCCCTGCTCTGATATGTTTTACCTGAGGAGGTCCAGTTGTTTCACGAGACACTGTTTCTCCCTCTGCAGTCCTTCAGTCACCCTATACAGTTCCCTGGATGACATTTAACAGTTAAAACACAATACTGAGGAGCGCTCCAACAGCACATGCTGTTTAAATGTAGGATTATGTGGCTGTGTGTATAGTGTATTTTTGACACAATGCGCATGTGCAGTTTCCTCATAAACATTCTACAACCTAATATGATTCCCACTTTGCTGCGATTGGTCTCTATATGTTTTACATACAGTATATAGACACATACATCGACAGCAGTAGCCTAGTTAAAACCTTATATTTTCTTTGCATTACATACTGTATTAGTCTGGGGACTCTCATATGAAAAGAGTGAACAGGGAGAGAACTGCCAGTCTAATCAGCACCCAGGTCAGTAGTTTAGTTTGCGGCGACAGGAAATCAACCCCCTGTGTGTCTCGATCTGATTGGCTGAAGGTGGTCCAATCATCTGCTAACCACTCTCAAAATACGTCTGAACAGCTGTGGTGGTTTCCAATTGGTTTAAAGGTGGAGTCAGGGATGTCAGGGACACAGGAGAAAGATTGTTGGTGTTTGAACCAGATCAAAACAAAAACACCTCCCCCTTCAATGCAATAGGCTGTTCCTTTAGAAGCCCCACCCCCAACATTGAACAAGCATTGCCAAGGCTAGGACAGTGTTGTGTGATGCAGCCTGCACCACATTGTTTGTGTTAGCATTTACAGAGCCAGGGCTGTATAGACATTCTTTTTCCAGCAGGCACACACAGCGGGCAGCTAGTAAACTGTGAGTAGCTATTTGCTGAATTTGACAAAACGTGTAGTAGCTAACAATCGCTGACTCCACCAACAGCCTGTTTACAGGCTAGTCAGGAAGAACTTTTACTCGCTTACGCTCAAACCTTTGAGTCGCTGTGTAAAACGGCTATTACAATTCAAGCCTCACACGGCTTAGATGCTAGTGAGGAAAGCGTTTTGATATAGTTGCCCTATGGTTTTCCATATACTGTATACTTTATATACCCACATCTCCTTCTCGTGGTGCAGCCGTGCCGCCTGCTCCTGTAGCATGCCTAGCTGCTCCTGGGCCAGAGCCAGCTCCTGGCAGGTGCTGTCCAGCTCTCTGGAGAGCTCTTCGTTGGTCATCTTCAGCTTGACGTTCTCCACGCTGCTCTCCTGCTTCTGGCTGCTCAGCTCGCGACACTGAAGCTCCAGCTAGGCGTAGATGAAATACACGCTAATACTCGCTAGCATGAATAAACATGGATGAAGACTACACATGCACAACCATGCCGGAGTGCGTGGTTTTGAGAGTCCGTCTATTGTCATTTATGTATTTATTATGTATGTGTTTACATTTGAGTGCATGCGCCTGTGTTTGTCATCACCTAATCTACTTATATCTAAGCAATAATAAACACAGCAATGCCTAGTTTCTTTACCCTCCTGTTGTCCTAGTGTTTCAAACACACTACCTTGTTGTGG
>JAODUG010004429.1:12839-30202 GCA_027564795.1 Aphredoderus sayanus
GAGTTAGGCCTACCCGTCTCTGCTTCTGAAAGATTTGTTCCAGCTCTCTCTCCTTTGTGAAGAGTTGGTGCTCCAGGTCTTGGCTCCGCATGTGGAGACGCTCCGAATCCTGGATCGTGTGAAAGAGGATGGGGTAAACATCACTGATTTGCAGTCAGATTTTCTGTCAATGGAATGTGTGAAGTAGATCCGCAACTCTTTGGGCCAAATATTAAGGAACTGAGTATCTGCTAGGTAATTATTATGTAGTAGTTACTGTATGTAATAACTCTGCCTCGGTCGCACAAGCAGAGTATTATGTGTTACTGTAGGTACACTACAGTATAGTACAATGTCTGTGCTGAAAAAAGGCATAATGATCATTTCTACCTTAAGTTGTACCCTGTCTTTTTCGTGTTTGATCTGTGCTTCCATCTCTTCATATAAACGACAGATCTCACTGTCGTGTGTTGCAGCTTTCCTGTAGCGGGGGACAGTTAACTCATTGTTTATGTTGACATGCAGAGTCTAGAGTTGTATGTGTTTTAATACAATTACAAAATAGTTATATTTCGTGCTACAAAATACTCACTTTAGAAAATAAAAATAAGTTATACAATAAAATAAAAAATTATGAAGTACAGTAGGCAAATAAAGGAGCTTTAATATTAAATTATACTTCTTATATTAAACCATGTCCATGTGAGATCTCCACTATTGAATCTTGCTTTAGAGTTAATTACAGCAATTAAGATTATTGACACAATTATTTGATATGTTTAGTTCTTGGGGATATATCATTATTGAGTTATACTGTTCACTGACTGGTCAAATTGCAAGTGATCCAAGACTTTCCCATAATTTACGTTCACTTAATAAGAGATAAGAAAATAAATAAAAGATCATTTGATGCAGTCTGTCTGCCCCATGTCACTTAATAATGCCATTGATTGAATTGATTACTTGTTGCAGCCCAAGTTTAAAGATAGGGTTATGGTCATACTGTACAGTAGGGTTATATAACAATGACAAGTACAGTAACAAGGAGTATTGGTTCACCGTGCTTTATCCCATTTACACACTGGTTATAAGCTTATCCAAACCAATGCCTGCACGTACATACAGACACTTCTTATAATTATTAACCAATTATTGTACACACTTTATGGTTGCATTGGCATAAATTGCACTAGGGGGTCAAATTTGAGTATGCCTTAAGATTATTAGTCATTTGATAGGGATAAAGCGTGTGTTCTATAGATAATTACTGTTAAACCCATGCACAGACTTGGCACTAATAGGCACTAATATAAACACCCATAATTAGATCACTTGTTATTTAAACACATTCATTAAAAGCACTAAAGGTTAGCACGATGTTATACAAGTACAAGATCCATGTTTATTGCAATCACATTTCTTGTAATCACATTTCTGTTTGTCATGCTGTTGCTTCACTCTTCCTTCCTTTTGTTAGTACCTTGCTGACTTACAAAACAAACAAAAAAGTACACTTTCACATAAGGACAAAGTGTATTCATGGTTAAAAGTACACTACTTTTAACACATTTACTTTTTGGCCTGCAGAATTCACATTTTCCACCCAAACTCACATTTTATGTTTGAAGCACAACCATGCATTAATGTGTGTGACTGACGGGAGAGAAGTAGAGGATGGTGCAAGCTCTGTATGGGGGCAGTAGAGGGAAGTGCCAATGCTCTTATCGGGTTTTCCAAACCACATTTTGTGAAGCGCAATACTGGACAGAAATCAGATAACTGATTGTTTTGGTGCACCTCCTCACCTCTGCAAGGCGCTCTCCATCTCCGTCTTCTCCTGGTGGGCCTCTTTGATCTGGTACGTGACTCGGGCCAGGAACTCCTCAAAGTTGGACAAGAGGTGAGGCTCATCTCTCCTCAGCTGGGCCCACAGGCTGCGCACCTCTCCCGGACTGGAGGCGGGAGACAACAGAGACATGGGACCTAGATGTTTCATTCAGCTGTTGGTATAGAGCTACAGCAAATGGCTATACGAGGAACATTGTAGACATACTCCTCAAACAAGTTGCCCGCTCCAAGATTTTCCAGAAGCATGCAGAAATGTTTCTCCTCCTCGTCCTCGCCCACTGCCAGCTTGGCCTCCCATTGGCTCTGGTACAGCGTTTCCTTGACTTGTAGGCCACGGGGAGGGGCGGGGCTTGGGTCGTCAGAGACTGAGATTCTCCGGCCATGTAAGAACTGACCTATGGATGCGCACCCCCACACACGCACACACGCACACACAAGATAAACCCATTGAAGCAGACAGAATATCAAACCATATTAGGAAACCCTTCTGACTGGACCAATAATAATAGTAATAATAATAATAACAATACTATTTATAATCGTCATATTTTAACATAAGATAAAAATGATGTCAGTTAAGTGCTGGGAACAACAATAACGTGTAAGAGGCAGAAACCTACTGAATCCGGATGAAAAGGCCTCTAGTGTGAGGTAGCCATTGTGTTCTGTATCCAGAGAGACAAACACATCCTCCAGCTCCTCTGCAGACAGAGGTAGCTCTCTATGTAGCCTCTGATGAAGAACGTAAAAGCCCATTTATATCAATAGCAGCCTCTGGGGATTACACAAAGTATCTTTGTCTGCACAGACAATATCAGCTATGCTAATGCATTAAAATGGCATAGCCTAGTTTGTTATTTTAACAAAATTAGTATTGATATATTGCTGTATTTACAGTAACCTATATTTATATGTATATCCTACACACAAACACATATAAACATGGGTATTATAAGTCCTTTGAAGAGGGAGGTTTCAGCTAGGGAGATTTTAGCAACTGAAATATGTGGAAAAAGAAAAAGATATTCAATGGAGCAGCACTGTATTAGCAAGGCATTATGGAAAGAATATTAATCCAGAGAAGAAAAATGGCAACAGGAGTACATTACTGCTGGGATCTTAAAGAACTTGAGATGCTACCATGCCTACAGACAAGTTTCCAATTGGTTCACATCCCCTCCTCCACAACAACACATACTGTATATAACCTCATACTGTAGATCACACAGATATTTCTCTAACCCTCATGTCAGTGCGAGTGATAATGCCTTTGCCGTCCACATCGCAGGTCTGGAAGAACTCCTTAGTCTTCTCCAGCAAAGGGGTGCAGACCCAGTCAGAGCCTGTTCTCTCAGGGCTCACCACACCACTGTTCAGCCTTCTCTCCTCCTCCATGGCTTAGGCACAACTGTAGGGACACTAGATATACTACTGCATATACTACTGGTATATAGTATAGGCCTATTGTATCTCACAGTGCAATTAGACAAGCCCAATCACTGATGTTGTTAGTGTGCTTACACCAACACCATGACAGCACAGGCAGGTAGACGTAAAGTGACTGGTGAAATGTACAAAGCAAACAAAATAAAGAAAAAACAATATATATACATACATACATACATCTATATATACACAAATACATATATATACACATAAATTAATATATATATATTAATATTATATTAATATATATATACACACACACACACACACACACATACATACATAAAACACAGTATATGCTGTATATTAATGGCATTGTTATTTGAACATCATTAAGCCTTAGTGCATGCCACAGCTACACACCAGTTTTCTATATGCCAAGAATTAGAAACTCACAATGGTACGCAGTGTAATAGATTATCTAAACACCCTGCTAAACACATGAATAATGCCTGAAAGACAACAAGGGCTGATTAAGTTTACTTCTTAATGACTTTAGACACACACTCAGAACCGATTAATTGTATATTGATAATTGATAATTATCAACTATTTCATCAATTATTTAAAGTAAATTATAATATTGTATGATACATAATCTACTTTTTAACATTCACTTAACTTCAGCTTAAGCCTTTAAATATTCAGCAAGCAATGCTTTACAAATTGCTTAAATGCCCAATATAAAGTACAGTGAACATTATTTATGAAAGTACACAAACATACATTAGGTAACTGTTCTTACCTTTTCTGTTGCATTACTCACTGAACTCTAAATATAACTGGAACAGGCTATATACTCTGTGTGGCAAGTCTTGCCTCACAGATGTAGGACATTGGAGAAGTCATTCTACAACCATGTGATGGCATGGGGTTGCGGCTGGAGGCTGTTCTGCTTGCAGTGAGAGTGGGGGCCTGTATACTCCACAAGCTGCATGCATGCATCCAATATGTTTACATTGCCTGTGTAACTATTACAACTATAGATAACAGGAGACCAGAATTAGCTAAAAACACTATATCCAATGATAACAAAATAAGTGTTTATTGCAAAATCTACATTTTTTTATATAATGGACTTGACGTTTTATGGGAATATTTTTTATTTCTTTAAGAACTCACAATGCCACCTTGTGGCCAATACCTCCCTAATGCATCTTGTTGAAAACAAATAGGTTGTATGTGCCCTTTTCGACAGTAACAGCCCTACATGTAATACAGTAGTACATGAAGTATTACTGCAAAGTATTAAATATTTTAAATGACAAAATGGTCCTGAGTCCTGACACTCAGCAGCAAAGCCACTAGTATCATTTAAGAGACCTAAAATAGTCCAGGCGAAATGCAGTCCATACATGTTCATTATGCTCTGAATTGGTCATTTTTTAGGCCCTTGAATCTTCTGAAGGAGGTACTCCATCTGGAGGTTAAGGTTGGGCTGTCCTTTCTTGGTTTTTTTGCTGAGCATCTGGAATACCTCCATCTTCCTCTGCTTGTACTTCTCTATGGCTTCCTCTTTCTGCTGCTTGTTTTTCAGGTACTCCTGCAAAGAGCATGTTTGAAACAAGATAAAAATGCTGACATATGGATTAAAAGGGAAATGTGGCCAGTTTACACTAGACAACATGAAAAACAATTTCACCTCTTGCTTTATTCTCTGTTTTTCTTGGATCCTCTCAAAGTCATCCTTAGCCCTCTGGTATGAGGTGTTCTTCATCATTCTTTTCTTCAAGCGGTTGCTCATAGGGAGACTAACAGATAGTAATAGTAAGTAAGCAATCGTGCTTACAGCATACAATATAGCAGTGAAACTGCAGATTTTAATTTGACATGACTTCTCGATCAGCACGTCAAAAAGATATACATGAAACATATCAGTGTACAATAATACTACGAGGAGACATTACCTTGTCCCTTCATTGGCCAGTGTGGTTTCAGAATTCACAGGGGCATCATCTACTTTCTCGGTTTCGCCCACTGATGTTTCTGCAATCGCATCTTCTTCAGTTGGACCAGCCTCTGTTTCTTCTTCCTTAACGTCTTCTTCCTCTTGTTTTCTAACTCTCGATTTCATTCTATTTACTCTGTTAAGTTGTGCTTCGCTCTTAAGTTTCTCAGCCTCGGCCATGTATAGATGTCGGAGGTGTTCTGGGTACTCTTCGTTGTACTTGGCTTCCCACACGACGTTTTTCCTCTGCTGTTTGCGCAGGATCTTGTTGTACTCGTGCCTGACTTTCTCCTTCTTCTTGAAGGCAAATCCCTGACCTAAGAGACATGGAGCAATTGTTAAACCATCGACCAATATCAACGAGACACCAGACTGCTGTACAGTAGAAGAACAGATGAAACAGCACAGACTTGCCTTCACTAACGCTGCCGTCGAACTTCTTGTTCTGCGGGACCCATTTTCGCTTCTTTGTAACACCGGCCGTTTTGTTATTTTGTTTCCAATTACCACCTTTCCCAGTAAACGACTGTTTGTCTTTCCTTACCTGGTGCGTCGGTGCCATTTTGCTTATTTCTGTCGAATAAAATTGAAATGTTTACAGTTTCATGTCTATACAGGCCCCATGTGATTCGTGTGGCGAGCAGTGATGACGTTGAGGTTCAGACCAGGCATTAGTTATCTATTGCAGAACCTTCGATTTACTGTTACTGTGTCAGCCTAGCTGCACGTACTCGTTGAGATCAATACATTTGGTACAGCCAAAATGGCTTCCGCAAGTGTGTCAGGTTTGCCGATTGTTAGTCATCGTTTTCTGCTAATCATGTCTGAATGCACGGAGTTGCCCCGAACCTCTTCACTTGCTGTGTGATTGCTTTGCTGAGCTATTAAATATGGCAGTTAATTCCCTCCTAGATATTCAGCGACGAATCGAGGAAGTTCGGCGATTCTTGTCTGTATCGCTAAGTATCGCCAATGCTCACACTGTTGAGTTTTACACCCACGATGTATGGAACCAGTTCATTGCAGTGGCACCAGACGTGGTTCTCTCTGCCATTACTTCTATAAACGACCACAAGAGGGAGCCGGAACTCAACACAAAAGGTAAACTCACTATAATTACATCAGCGAACAATTGAGTGCAATATAATATATAATTTTAGCGATGGGTTTGACATATATAGTATGTTTTTGATTGTTTTTGTCCCAAACAGACAAATCAAAGACACTATTTGGGTTCTGTAATAATACCAAGCGTCTGGTTGATATTGATGAACTGCTGGAATCTGCCAAGGGCCATTCCCTGCCTGGCCTTGGAATCTGTATAACCAGGGATGAGCTTCTCCAGGCACTCAGAAAAAATGACTCACCGCCCACAGAGACAGGTAGGGACTTTGGACTATGTGGAGATTTTCAGGCAGAGTAGAAAACCAGTCAAGCATTCATGATGTTTAACACACATTTTATTGGAATAAAACGATCAATTTGGCATGATATGTTTAAGAAGTCATTGAAGTCTCTTTAAAGTTATGGTAACGTCAAAGTTATATCTATCCCAGGTGCAGCTTGGGAACCGGATGAGTTTATGAACTCTAAGAAGTCCCACGAAGTCAAGTCTATGTCTGAGGTGGTTGCCTGCCTGGCCCAGCAATGTAAAGTCAAACAGGTATAGCCTCAAATGTGTGGACATGGGAGTGATTACGTGAGACATTTTGTGTTTGGGTCTTTTGTAGCCAGAGATGTATTTCCAATTTATATTTACTTGGAAGGCAAGGGATTGTGATCGCATGTGGTCTTTCTCACAGAGGTGCAACATTCCACCGCACTAATAGAATCGATACAAGTGGAAAATAGAAATGCTGTCTTATGAACCAATGAAACGAGAGCGGAAACAAAGCCGTTCAAAATCACCTCAGGAACGATATAATAATATTAAAACCAACCTTAACTCTAGTTCCCATGTCCCGCCCACCACCAGGTGATTGACGTGGGCTCGGGTAAGGGCTACCTGTGCTCCTTCCTCTCCCTTCAGCATGGCCTCCGCGTCTACGGCATCGACTCGTCCAGCGTCAACACCCACGGTGCCCAGGAGAGGATCAGGAAGCTGAGGAAGTTCTCCAAGGCCTACCAGAGACACACGAAGGCAGCAAGGAGCCAGAGGAAACAGCTGGCCAGCCTGAAGCCTGGGGAGAGCAGAGAAGAGGACGTGATGTCACATTCCGCTACAGAAGCGGCTACGCAAGGTGAAGAGGAAAACGGGGAGAAGAAAGAGAAGGAAGAGACTTTGAAGCATCCACCGGATGTAAGTTATATAACCAATGGCATTCCACACCCAAGCAAAGCATTCCCAGAACCAGAGGAGCTCTTCCTCAGCGCCCTATCATTAGATGCAGTAGAGACGGACTTTCCCAGAGTTCCCCCGGGTACCCTGAGCCCAGAGGAGCGAGAGAGGAGGAAGAGGGAGAACCTAGAGAGGAAGGCTCGTGACGCGGGGCCAGACAGCGAGTGTGCCCTCTTCTCGCCTCTGACGTCTTACGTTACCGCGGAGACCGAGCTGCGGGAGCTCATCAGCGAGCTGCAGGTGAGCGGATTCTTTTTCAACATCGGAAATTGCAATAGAGTGGAAAAGAATGATTTTTAAAAGAGGAGGTTTACGCCATAGCCTCGTAAAAAAGGCCGACCAGAGTTTCCACCTCGTCTCCCCAAATTCCGAGTCGGTCATGCCGGCTGGTGTTTGGATCATCGGAAGAGAGGAGAGGATGCTATTGCTGTAGCAACTGTACACTGGTTTGTCACCGCCAATAACCTTTGTCATCCACCTTCCCTGCCCTGTTTCTCTCTACCTGCCTGTCTGCCTCTCTGCCTGCCTGTCTCTCTGCTTGCCTGCTTACCTGTCTGCTTACTTGTCTCCCTGTATTCTTGCCTGTCTCCCTGCCTGTCTTCCTGTCCGTCTGTCTGTTTGCATGTCTCCTTGCCTGACTTCCTGTCTGTGTGTCTCCCTGCCTGTCTTCCTGTCTATCTGCCTTTATGTATGTCTCCCTGCCTGTCTTCCTGTCTGTCTGTCTGTATGTCTGTCTGTCTATTTATGTCTCCCTGCCTGTCTTCCTGTCTATCTGTCTTTGTGTATGTCTCCCTGTCTGCCTTCCTGTCTATCTGTCTCTTTGCCTGTCTCCCTGCCTCTTTCCCTGTATGTATGTCTGTCTGTCATCCTGTCTATCTGCCTGTTTCCCTCCCTGTCTGTCTGTCTCCCTCCATGCAGGAAGCGGTGATGGTGGGCCTGCACACATGTGGAGACCTGGCCCCCAGCAGCCTCAGGATGTTGGTGGCCAGACCAGAGCTGGCCTCAGTGTGCAGTGTAGGATGCTGCTACCACCTGCTGTCTGAGGAGTTTGACCCTGCCAGGCACCGTGAGGGCACGCACGCACATGCACACGCACGCATGCCTGCACATGCACTCCCTCACACGCACGCACGCACTCACGCACGCATGCACACCCAGCAGGATATCCAGTAGACACACAGTATTGAAGTACCATGAATGACACAGATAAGTGTGTGTGTGTGTGTGTGTGTACATGTGTGCACATACAAATAGAGGGTGTGCCTGTGTGCCTTGGAGAATATAAAACACACATACACTTTATAGATATTTGTGTGTGTGTGTGTGTGTCCACATACAAATATAGGGTGTGCCTATGTGCATTGGAGAATACAAAAATACACACTTTATAGAGATGTGTGTGTGTGTGTCCACATACAAATATAGGGTGTGCCTGTGTGCTTTGGAGAATATAAAACACACACACTTTATAGAGATGTGTGTGTACGCACGCGCATTTACTTGATTTGCATGTGGTGGAACCATATCCAGTACATTTAATAAAACACACACAGGTTTAGTACTATCTGTGTGTGTGTGTGTGTGTGTCTGTGTGTGTGCAAGGGTGTGTGAGACCACATCCAGTACAGTCTTTGGAGAAAAATAACACACACACATGCACAGACCCCCTCCACTTTTACAAGACATATGGTTTCTATTGCATAGGGGGCTTCACCGAGCACTAGCTATGCCCTGCCTGCTCCTAAACCCACTCTGCTGGCTTGTCTCTCACACCATTCCCCCTGTTCATAACACTGTCACCTGCAGTGTCCAACCATAGGTGCTCTGATCCAGTGTGACGTTTAATGTCTCCTGGAGCTCTGGGCCCCGTAAAGTCATATAAACGCAGAGGCGGGGAGAAAGTTCCAGAAAGTGAGCGGCGTTGCTTGCCCAGCCAGCCGGTGCTTCTGGAGACCGAGTTGAGTGCGGGGACCCTGTTAGAGTCATTAGAATGGATTTATGGATTTAGGATGACTGTTTGAGGGCTTTGAAAATGAGCTATTCCCGACCTTTTAATTTAGAAGAAATTCAATTGGGAAGTGATTGATTCTGCAACCTGTGGGTAATAAATCTCGCTTCAGCAGAGGCTACCCTTGTACGCTTTGCTTAGGCTCCCGCTTTGCTTTGTGAAGACTCTCAGTAAGTCCCCACATTGTTTTGATGTAGAGACACCTCCTGTGTTAGCTATAGTTACATATGTGTGAAGCAAAGCTGTTACAACCTGAGTCACGCATATCTCTGTACTATCCTCCACCGCACTGCAGATTACGAGGTATTAATGATATCTGCTGCTTAATATCACGCTGTCGCCGGTTGACATGGCGACTCGCGTCACTCGCGCCTTAGGGCACGGCACAGCTCGAGCCAGGAGCTCATGACATCATGACAGCTGATTGAAAACACTCGAGGCCTTGTGTGTGTGTGTGTGTGCGCGTGCGTCCATCTTTCCAGTGAAACCGAGGTCTTCCCTTTCTGTTGCGCTTTGCTTCTCACTCTCTCACACACACACGAACGCACCCGCACTCTCGCTCCATTGGCCTTTAGCAGTGCAGTCTGGGATGCAGGCCAACTCCAGTGGTGGGCTGCTTCACCCCAAAGAGGAACTAAACTGCCACAGAGCTGAAAAGCTTAATTACAGAGAGGTGAAAACGTATCTATTGGAAGCTAGTTCGAGACGTATGTCATTTATACGTAAATAAAGGCGGTTAGTACATTCGATATGTGTGTTTTTACATACGTGAAGGCTCGATAACGCTCGGAAAGAATAACTACTCAGGGGCCATTTCGGAGGGGTCTAAAGCTTGGGGTCTGTTCCAGAAATGTGTCTTTGTCTGTACACACGCTGTGATATCAGAAATATTTGTCTTACCAAGCGGCAACCGCACAGAAGTGGGCAGACCGGTATTGTGCTTTCGGCCACTTCAGACGTGTTTTTCATGGCCAAGATGAATCTAGCATGCTAGCTAGTATAAACACCTCACTGTGTGTACTGTGAGCCAGCCTTCACTCAGAAGGAAAAGCTTGTCCCATTCAATTGACTCGGACGGCCCTCCTCCGTATACCATGTGTTGGGCAGAAGGCAAGCTAATGTAAGGGGCTAACTTGCAAGTGTTTTGTGTTGTCAAGGTTGCGAAGCCCCCCCGTAGGCCTCTCATGTTATTCCTGCTTCACTTGACTGTATCCCTTTAGTCCTGCCGGGGTTTTGGCCTCAACAACTGACCCTTTCACAAATGACATGAAAAGGATCGCGGGCCTGTCAAGTTGGTGCGTTCAGTCAGGCTGTGTGTGTGTGTGTGTGTGGGTCATTCTGTATGCCTAGATTTTGCCTGGGTATTTTGATTATCAGAATATACATTTCTTTTAGGAAGAAGAAATGTTTTTGTTTCTATTTTATAAATGTAGTTTGACTTTTCACAAGAAACATTGGTTGTCCCCATGTAAATATTCTTGTTTAAGTCTAGGTAGTAGATCTCAGAAAGATTAACGGAGGCAGACATGCTGGTGAAACAACACAGGATGTTCCCCTTGAATCAAAGATCAAAGAATCAAAATCAACGTGTTTCCTCTTTGTGATGCAGTTGTTGTTGATGATTGTGATGCAGATGATTGTGATGCAGATGTTGTCACATTCTTTTTTTATACAGATTAAGATTTTTCAAAACCAAAATATATCTAATTAATTCTCAAGCCATTAAAACAGACGTGTTAATGTTGTATATGCACGTGTGTTTTTTAATCAGAGTGTTCCAGCAGTGTATATGGCTTTCCCATGAGTCAGTACCTCAGGAACCACTCCTGGTTCTGTGGTCGAAATGCCAGGATGTCTGCCTGCTTGGTGAGTTGAGCCAGTACCCCCAAAAATGTGCACAGCAGTAACCTTAAACCCCACTTACGCAGTTTTCACGAAGATTCTGGCATTCACCAATGCTTTCTTATTTGGGATTTCTTATTTGGTAAGAACAAAATCTACGAACACTCAAAACAAGAGCACAGTTGCGCACAAAACAAATTATTTTCATTACGTTACACATAATTATGTGTGTTTGTGCTAATAAATACACACTACACTTACACTTCTGCTCATTTGGGAAGCACTTTCAATTGCCGTTGTGTATGAATTGTGGTATGCATATACAAATAAACTCCTTTCTTCGCCTTCAATTCAGATCAAAAATGTTAACGGAGAACCTTGCCATCCAATAATACGTGATTGATGATGCCACCGCGTTGTTTTTGACGCTTCTTTAAGTGTGCACACGGCCCTGCCATCTCATGCCCTTATATGGGAATTAACAGGGCATTTACCTATGCTAAACAGGAGCAACGCACACGAGCTTTCAACATAGACATTGGGATTCATCATTCTAAGAACGCACCTGCGAACCATTCTGCTATTTAAAAAGACGTTGTGAATCAGACATACTTTTCTTAGTGACTTTCTTAAGAACAAATTCAAGAATTAACTTAGGAAGGTATTGGTGAATGAGACCCAATGTCTTTTATACCTGTGTATTTATTCATAGTAATGTGAGTTTAATAGTATTTTAGTGGTTAATAGTATTAACCAGTTTTCTGCACTACTGTTCTAAAATGTAATTTTATATTATAAAATGCTTTGCAACTATAAACTGTAGCTAACCCTATGTATTCCAAAAAATAACATGCTATACATTTAACTCATTGCCATTTTCATTAAAATAGGCTTTGGAGAGAGTTTCTATGGGTCAAGGGGTGAGTAACGCATGTACACCATAATGCTAAATGCCTGTGGAGCTTTTTAAAATCACACACACATTGATGTGGCCAAATTGTTAGGAATTCATTGAATGACTTGATGCAGAAAACCCGCTAAGTCAGTGTGAGCATTTGCAAGATGTTATCATATTTATCCGAGCTCTTAATATATACATTCAAACAAACAATTCCTCCTATTCCTTTCAAATTGTGATGGACTACAATATATTTATTTGACATGCAGAGCTGCAGGCTAGAGCCAGCATGTGATACCACTGGCCATTAATAAGGAATGTTTATAAATATTAATGTAATCATGGCAGAGATTGATTACATGTTGAAAACGTGGTTGGAATCCCAAACTTGATTGCTTGTCTCGAAAACAACAAAGTGTCACAGAAACGTTGGTATTGGATATTTCATAAAACCGCCAGATGACTAAAGAGGCAATATCATCTACAGTAATCAGTCTTGTTTATTTTTTAAATTTTTTTTAAACTTTATATTAAAATACTTGTTTTTTTATTTTACTTTGCCTAGATTCAGATGGAGTCCCTGTTCTACAGGGCAGTTCTTCATGTTATTCTAAGGGACCACTATGGCTCCTTTAAAAGGTACTTCCACTTTTACAATAGAAATGGTGTCTCTCCTCTGTTCCATAATGCATAATACATCATCTTACTAGATAAGTTGGCTGCAGGCTTAAACTGATATAAACATCAGTGAATATTTTTTACGGCCAGAATATCACTCGCTGGTGTTCTTATGATTAAACATTGAACTAAACATTAAATCTTTCATAGCTCAGATAGAACGAATGTTCCAGTCATAAAATCCCAAGGCGTGCTTGCTCGACAGCTATAGAGCGAACTCCCTATTTCCATTTCTCATTTTAACATTCCTAAAAGAAAATACAAGGCATTTCTGTATACACACAACTTCCAGTATAAGTCAAATCTTTATCTATTATATCTATCTATTATGACCTTCAGTACAATGACTGACGTCAGGTCTGGGATGTGTATCCATTTGTTTCCTTGCTGCACAGTTTGTGAGACATTGCGTAGGTCACCATTTCATTTGCGTTGCTATGGTGCTGCATGCTAAAAATGTTTTTACGAATGGAGTGTTATTTTTGGTTTTGTTATCTGGAAACGCAAAGAGACGTGTGTGTGTGTGTGGGGGGGGGATAAATGTTCAAAAGTAAATTTGTAAATGTGTGTCATATTTGTTGATAGTGTGTGTGTGTGTGTGTGCAACCCCTTCACAGTGAGAAGCGCGTGGGCAATGTCTACTCCAAGGCCAAATCATTTGAGGACTACGTGCACAGAGCACTGCGCAAGCTAGAATTGGACGAATCAAAGGTTATCGTCGACCTCTCAGCATATTCCAAAAATAGATTGGAAAGTTATCATGAAAAAAATAAATAAAATAAAATATCTCAGGGAAACGGTTAATTAATTTTGCATTTGAAATCGTAATGGGTTAGCAGTCAAACTGTTTATCTCCACTACATCTCCACAGTTCATGCTAAATGTGTAATGACTCGTGTGAAACGTTTTGTGTAATTGCAGTGTAACTACTTCTAAGTGACTTGACAAATGGCATGTGCGTTTACATTAAGCTGCCCCTATTTAAATTTCAAGTCACAAAGTCGAGTCAGAACAGCAGATTATATAATCATGCGTCACCTCTCCCTAGAGCAATTGCCTTTCCATGCAGTATACACGATATGTGCTGACTGTGGCTTTGAAACAATTATTTGGTGTGTGCAGCCTCTTGCCAGCGCCACAAGCCTTCTCTCCAGCTATCGCTTGTTCTCAACATCATTCTACCTCCCTCTCACCTTCCCTCTCTCCCCAGCTTTCCGACAGTGCCATTCAGCAGTACTACGACACGTATAGGCCACGGATGGCTGAGATGCATGCCTTTAACATGGTGAGTGATTAAAGCTCAACAACCCGCCGTGAAGGAACAACACCCGAGATCCCTCGCCCCCAGTTATGTTTGTCCAAGCTCTTTGTGTTCGGGAGAAGTCATCCGCCTATACTTACCTGGGTTTAGATTTACACAACAAACACAATAACACGTCTAAGCTCCTCTACGTTTTCTGTGTAAACCGATACGTATAATGCCCCCGAAATTGGCCACTCTCATTCATCTTCTCAGCCCTAACGCAGGAATGATAACTGCTCTTAGGTTTCGGCTAGGACCACTAATTGTGGCGTCAACCTACATACCATAGCTCCTCCATGTATTAAAACAGTTAAATGGCTTTTGGGGATTGCCCGCGACACTAGTCGGGCTGTATTTCCCACATGGAAAATTTGTGCAGCTGCAGTTTTTATATGGCTCATATTTACACTGTTGATAATAACAGTGCCATGGTATGGTAGCAACATTCAAACATGCTATTAAGGAAGAACATTAAAATTAGAGAGTATATCTCTCAAAGCTGTGCTTCTTACAGTGGGCATCATCACCCTCTAAGGGGTCTCTAGATGATTTTGCGGAGGGCATAATATAGCTATTATTACAATCATTATTTTTGATGAGCTTATAAAGTGTGGGTTGTGGCTACATTTTGACTGCGCATGAATATGTAGTGGGGTTTTTTCACACATCACACATAAACAAGTTTGCAGTACACTCTATTTTCTGTCCTACCTTTTCTTGTATAGCTGAAAGTGACTTTGGCTCCCTGTATCGAAGGTCTGATTCTTCTTGATCGACTCTGCTACTTGAAAGAACAGGTAACATTATTAGTAACAAGAAACCATGTACATTATGGGGAATGTGAAGCTTTATCGTCTATATCTGCTATTGCTAATTTATTATATATGACAGCACTCGATTTGACACTGTCCACAATGAACTCCAGCCTATATGCTTTTTCCAGGCATCTACTCACAGTTTTGACTTCTGCATCACTGTTTCCACCATGATGCTCTTTTAAATGTCTGCATCTGCATCCTGAGAGCAAATCTTCCTTTTATATTATAATAGTTAACTCACCCATAACTGAGTCATGTGTTAAAAGGTTTAGATTTAAACTCCAGAGGAAAACAAGCCTCTTGAAATACACGGTGAGTTTAACCAACAACCACAAATTCTCCTCTTACAACCCAACTGTATATTGATTTATGAGCTTGTTGAATTGCTTGTATTGTACGCTCGCGGGGATTTGAAATGTGTTTCCCTCCTGCGTCCCCCCCTATGACGAATGCGCCAGTGCGTAGAAATCTCACCAGAACCACGGGGAGTTTTCATTCGGCCCGTCGAGGGTACAGGTGTCAGCTTAATAAGATATGGCCTGTAATTTAACATCTCTGCATTCTCCGGCCAAGCTAAACACGCTAATCTGAAGTCCGAGGCCAATGCAAGGAGATGTGTACAAGCCGAAGGCTTTGAGGCTCTGATTATGTGAGGAAACTGTATGTCAAACGGGCTTCCTCAAAGAGGATAATGTACCGGTAACTGTAATGAAACTGTGTATAATGTCATGAATATTGTAATACAACATGTTCCTTGAGATGGAAAATAGAATAATTAGGCCGGGTAGGTTTGTGCATGTGTGTGTGACCCAGGTGTGCTGGTAGGTATTTTGAAAAATGATAACCGCAGCTCCCCAATCAGAGGAGGAACTGTAAGGGGAGCAAGCTGCTGGTTGAAACTAACTGGTTTTGCCCGCGGAACACCTGAGACAATATTTGCACAGATGTTCAACCCTAAGGGATCGGCAGGAGCGGCCTTTAACAGCCGGAACATCCTGAGTCTGAGAGTGCTGGCGCACTTCGCTCGAAGACAAACGGGAAAAGACAAACAAAAGGGCGAAAGAAAAGCAGAAAGTTTCTGATGTACGTTTTTGTGTGTGTGTGTGTGTGTGTGTGTGTGTGTGTGTGTGTGTGTGGCTTTAGGAGGAAGTGTCATTCTCTGCATTAGTGCAGCTCTTTGATCCTCTGCTGTCTCCAAGATGTTACGCCATCGTCGGAGTTAAAAAAGCCTGGTTATGATGACACAAGTGTTCTACGATGGCCTACCAAGAGACTGCAGATGTAATCTGCCACATTTTATTTGTTAAGTTATACTTTAAAAGTACACTGCTTGAATGTGTTAGCCCCAACAGAACCCCAGAATTATGCCCCAGGTCACTGTGTATGTTGTATGTTGAAACACTCCTCTGTGAATATGTGTGCGTCTGTAGGGGGACAGGAGAAAGGTGCACGTGAACTCTGCAGAGGATAATATAGGAGTGTGAGCCACAGAGCATTCAGAAGGGCATGCCCTGTCTAAGTTTCTAACCGTAGCAACATTTGTAATCATCACAGTGTAATCATGTGCATTTCTAGACATGGATTGTGCTGTACTATTTTTAATGATTCAATTTATTTATGCATTGTACATTTTTTTATTGTACCGTTGCATTTTATTTACGAGATTTATAATAAATATTTACTTTAAAAAGTAACGTGTTGGTCACCATTTAAAGACATTCCTCATGACACCTGGAAAATATAGCTATACTGTATATATTTGTACATGTACAAACCATGTACATATCTGTACATGGTTTGTCATGTTTATTTCAGTTGTTGGTTCAGTGAGACTTGGGATATCAGTTGCTTTTTAAGACATGGTCAGGACCACAGGGAATTCTGGGATTTGGGGAGCAGGGAGGGTCTACTTGTTTTGTAAATCTGGAATCTCCATTTTTAGCCTTGTAACCAGAGGAAGCAGAGAAAAGAGAAGGGTCAAGTGGCACTCTGAACTCAAATATCTCCTGTTTAGTTAGGTTATCTGTCATTTCATAAATCAATCTCTACTTCCATCTTGAAAGTGAAAGTTATTGATTTGAGCACAGCCATGAATGACATTAGTGGGCATTATAAATGAAAGAAAGCAGAATACTGCACATTAAATTCTCCTCAGAGCTGAGGAGCTGAGCTATTGGTATTACTGAATGCCACTTTTAAACCCCCAGAGAAATTGATAAGCCAGGCCCATATATATGATTTAAGAAAACTATATATA